>JAJMLD010000027.1:0-128902 GCA_030569515.1 Barnettozyma vustinii
ACTCTTCCCAGTTGAAGTTCCCAGCTTTGGACTGTATAACTGAGATAGATGGTGCCTTTTGTTGGCCAATCTTAAGGTTATATCTTATTTAATCACTAATCACTAATCTTTTTGATTAATAAGAACTTATGTAATATAACTGAAAACCACGTGATTTTCATAGTGTTTATTTTCCTCCGTAATCTATTGTGTCCTCCTACACCACACCACACACTGCTTACTAAGTGATGACCAACAACCAACAATCTGAAAAACGCAGGCCGCCACAGAAAAAAAAACCCGACGACGACACAAGCACAACACTCCACAGCTCTACAGAGTACATCAGATCAATAGTCTCTTTCATTAATCTAAATCATGGCTCCATCTGTCAAGAGAGAAGATCTCATTGTTCCATACATCCACACTCCGCTAAAGGCTGGCTCCTCTACCAGTGGAGTTGTCTCCCAGAGTATGCCAATGGCCGCCATGTTCATGAAGAACAAGCTTCTATCGTGGTTCTCATTAATTTCTTCAGTTCAGGCTTTGTTGGGTGAGCTCAATGGTGAGCCAGTGGCTGAGGGTGCTCAGTCTGCATACTTGCGTATCGGTTTGGGAATTATTGGTTTGGTTGTTTGTTACATGGAGTTGTTTGTGCCTGCCTCAGTTGCTGGTATTCCAAAGAAGGTCGTGGAGACAGCTGCTGAGACAGCTGCTGCTGCCACGAGCTAGGTTTAGTACACGAGCTGGGTTTAGTATTTAGCATGTTGGCGGTTATGTGGGAGTGTGTGAATGTTTTGGCTGGAGGTTTTGAGAGTGAAGTTAAGGTAACATCAAGGTTAACAGACAACCAAGAAGATAGTCATTTCAGTTCAGTTCAGCTTTTAGAGCATAGTTTATTGTGTTTATTAAGGTTTTTCTTTCTTTCTGTGTTGTGATAAACGCAAGTGATATTGACATAGGTATATCGTAACTATTTGTACATTGTAATGCTCTATCTATTTAATGCCTTCCTTACTCAGTACCGATATCCTCGTTCCACTCCTCTGGTTTCTCCTTGATGAAATCGGCCATTAGTTGCTTACACTTATCATTGTTCAAGTTGATCACTTCAACACCTCTTTGTCTCAAGTAGTCCTCACCACCAACGAAAGTGTCATTTTCACCCATGACGACACGCTTGATGCCATACATCAAAATGGCACCAGTACACATGTCACATGGAGACAAAGTGGTGTACATGGTACAGTTCTTGTAGACGTTACCTTTCAATCTACCAGCATTCTCTAAGGTAGAGATCTCACCATGAAGTGTTGGGGAGTTCTTTTGGATTCTCTCGTTGTGGCCACATCCTAAAACAGTACCGTCCTCGTGGACAAGAGCACCACCGATAGGAACACCACCTTCCTTGTAACCTGGTGTCTGGTTAGAATATGATAAGATACTTCAGAGGGAGTGATGATGACCTACTCTTGATGGCTTGCTCAATAGCTAAGTTCATACCTTTCTCATCGTCGAAGGACATTTTTATGTTGTGGCTAAAAGCAGATACAGGTGGTTGTGAAAAGGTTAGTAGCTGCGATAAGGGAGCGGTGAGGGACCTCAAATTAATTTGATATCTATCTGTACCATGTCGATCTGTACAAAAAGTTTTCTTTTCAGCCATTATCGCGAAAACGGTCGCATAAAGCCTGCGGAGATATTGTTAATCCTACGGAGAATGTACACAGAGTTTGTGTAATATCATTTTTTTTTTTTAAAGAAATAAACAAGAAGTATCTAGAATGAGAGAACTTCAAACGTGAAAAGAATCGTATAAAACAGAGCCATTGAGGTTTCTTTTGTGGTATCAATTTATTTGGTTGGAATGTCCTTGATCAACTCAGTGATCTCAGTCAAGTTGACCTTTAACTCCTCGGCGAAGAAGTGTGGAATCTCAGTGTTGTCGATAGAAGAACCCAGAGCAGCCAAGATTCTGTTGTAGCCCTCCTTGGTGTTGGAGTAGGCGTACAGTGGAACATCTTGCGCGGTGTGTCCGGTGGTGGTCCAGCCAATACCAGACAAGTCAGAGATTAAGGTGGTCAAGTTCAAAGAGAAGTCCTTGGACTCAGCCAAAGCAGCGACGAACTCATCACTGTAGTTAGAAGAGGAGATGTTCAAAGTGTTACCAAGAACTTCGGTCTTTAGGAACTCAACCTTGTTGTCACCCTCGTACTCAGAAAACAAATTGATAGCATATTCAACAGAGTGTGGGGTGTCAACCAAAACTTGTGGGAAGTAGTCATAGACACCGTCAATTGCCAAACCCAAACCACCAGTCTCGTGGTCCGAAGTGGCAACAACCAAAGTCTCAGTATCCAACTCAGCAACTCTGTCGATGACGGCCTTCCAGGTCTCATCGTAAGCCTTGACATCACCGGCTAGAGCGACTGGGTCGTTATCGTGCCCGGCGTGGTCAATTCTGGCGCCTTCCAGCAACAAGACGAAACCTTGCTCAGAGTTTTCAGTGGCCTTGATCAAAGTCTCTAGAGCCAACAAAGATTGCTCCTTCAAAGATGGAACCTCAGTGGCGTTTCTGTCGACCTCGTATGGCAAGTTGTCCTTACCGAAAAGACCCAACAATGGCAGAGTGTAGTCACCGTTCTCGACAACACTCTTGTAAGCAGAGTCAAAGGTGGTTCTGTTACCAATGTAAGTCCAACCATCACCAACGGCCTTGGAGATGTAGTCAACTTGGTCAGCTCTCTTACCCTTGGTACCATCGTAGACAGTGTTGTTACCGTGCAAGTATTGACGACCACCACCAATAACAACGTCAATGACTTGACCCAATGGGTGACCGTAACCTAATTGCTGAGTGGCAATCAAGTCGTAAGATCTTCTGCTGGCAGCGTGCGTGTTTGGAGTACAGATAGTGGCATCTTGGACAAACGTCGTGGTGACAATACCAGTCTTGTAGTCCAAAAGCTTAGCACCCTCGTAGAAAGTACCAGCTGGAACACCATTTGGATTAACAGAGATAGCACCGTTGTAGGTCTTCTTACCGGAAGCAAAGGCAGAACCAGCAGCAGCGGAGTCAGTGACCAATTGAGAGGAGGACTTGGTTCTGACGGAACCGACTAGGTAATTCTCAATGTCAAAGACAGACTCAGAGTCAGTCAAGTTGTTTTGAGTCTGGTAGAATTGTCTTGCTTGAGTCAAGTAGCCGATACCCATACCGTCAGAGACTAGGAAGATGATGTTCTTCTTGTCAGAGTACTTGATTGGCAAGGCCTGGACCAAAGCCGTAAAGACGAGCAGTAGAACAGCAGTTGGAAGTCTCATTGAAATTGTCGTCAAGTTTGTTCGATGATGCAGTGTGTGTAATATCGACGATTGACTTGTGGGAGTATGATGGTCTTTATACTCCTGATCTCAAGAATTTAACTTGTGCGACCCTCGAGAAACGTGGTAGGTGTTTTCAGCTAGATGCAGGATCTGAGCAACATGAGACGGAACATCTAACCGATAAGTTCACCGCGGTATGGTGACACAAAAAAGTTCTTTTTCTTCATTGGATGGATTCGTGTATTCGGGGTTATGTTCGAAGTATATTGAGGGTGTTCAGGTCTGGGGAAAATTTGTGACACATTCTCGGGGGCCGCAAGGATGGAACAATTGGCTAGCAAATGACCCTTACTGACAATTAAGGCTATACAGACAATTGAGCCGGGTGGAATACGAACAATTTCTCTCAGCCTTCTTGATTCTTATATTGCGTCAGCCAAAAACTCCTATTTGAGTTAGCCGTTTATCTTTTTTTCTTGTTTATTTCCAAGACAGCTCATGCCGAGGTGAATTGTAAATGTTGGCTTGGCACTTTACACGTGTGCGGGTAATCGCACCCAGTGATTTGAATCAAGGGGGAATTAACAAACATAAAAATGAAATAATTAGGAGCCCTTGGTGTTGATAGAAGTTGTTTGGCCTAGGCATTAACATATTATAGAGTGATTTCATAAGCGATTGCTACTATGATTTTGCTCAAGGTGTACCTACTTAGCATCAATTTTGCACATCCATCAAATCAATGGCCCCAAAGGCAGAAAGGTGCGACGATAGGAGTTGCCCATGTGCTTCATCCGGCTGCAAGTTTTGGAATCGGTGCATTTCCTGTACTGCATATGTAGATCCGCAACTTTTGAGACATTGGAAAGGGCAAGTGGGTGTGCGTAGCATAGGAACCACAATGGCAACAGATCTTACACAAATAGTGCACCCATTAATTCATGTTTCATACACAATTGAAGTATAAGTTCATCCCACTTTGTTAATGTCATTGAAAAATTCCTCAAATGTGGAGAACTTTGAAACAATATTGGAAAAGTTCAAGTCATTGCTGAAATCGTTGCTGATCTCATCATGTAATGGGATAAAAAATTGGTCATTAAGTTCAAAATCTGACTGTGCTTGTTGCTCCTGATCCGATTGGTTCTGGTTTGACACATCCACAAGACTCTTGATGATCTTGCCCACTGTATCTGTGGCATCGTTTTTAGTCTCTCCAATCTTGTTCAATTGCCAGTAAACTCTGGATATCAAGTTCAAACAACCTTCGATGTTGAAATTTCCAGGAACAAGTCTATCATTGAACTCATAAAGGGTTAGACAACTGTAGACAACTTGATTCCATAAAACCATTGGAGAGCCTCTGATTAGCGAAGTTTCCAGGTTGACCACTCTCTGTAAAATCTTAATTGAGTAGGAAATAGCAGTGTTATGGCCAATTGTCAGATACTTATCAACAACTGAATCCTTCATGTGTGCATTCACCTTTTTATAATAGGAAACAAATCTCTTTGACAGTGTAATGTTAAAGAAGTCAAGATTGAAAAGTAATGTTCCAGATAGATCCAAGGCAATCAGTTTTTTCCATCTCTCATGCCATTCCTGGAGTTCTTTAAATTTGAAAACTGTGGTGTTTCCACCTTCATTCTCCCCATTCTCAATATTCTCAAATTCATTCAATCTCAGTACTCTTTCAAATAGATTCTTTGAGTGAAACATCTTGTAGACTGTCTTCACAAGTTGAAGATGGGCATGGTTGATGTTATCTCCAAGGGTCATCATGGGGAAATCCAGCACCAGCTCTGAAAGACCCTCCTGGTAATAATCTGGCGGTATCAAATGAGGGCGTCCATTCCCGATGGAAGTGGTTAAATGACTGATATTCAAGAGAATCCAGATTCTCAAGTGGAATAGGTCAACATAGTCAAACTTCTTCTCTTTCAAGACTCTTTTCCTAACTTCGTGAAACTTCACAGTGACCATGATTGCCCTGATACCATCTCCAGATAAGCTCCAGGTATCGACCAGCGATTGTAATGGTTTTCTGGAAATGTTGTAAATGCAGCAGTAAAGAATAGCCTCAATGTCATGATCAGTCAGAGGTGTAGTGATTAGTGCCAGGCCAAGCATGTTCTTCACAATCCAATGTAATTCCTCTTGTTCTTGGACATACTGATAGTTATCATCAAACGACATGGCTATCAAGACAAATACTGCAGTGATGAAAGGATGCTTTTCCACATAATCATTAGTGATACGGCTAATACCGCCAGGAATGATCCAAAAATGAGCCGTCCTTAAGAAATCTGTACCCAATTGCAACACAAGGGCCCTGTGCTTATGATAGAAGTTCTTCAAGAATTCATTACGACAACGACGTTCAAACAACTGATATGGATCAGTACGTTTAAACAATCTCGAATCCATCGCTGAAATGACACCAAAAGATGAGTTCCTCACTGAATTATCCAGGAAGTTACTTTTGACAGATCCAAACTGGGACAAGGCCTTCCAATCCTGATTGGTGCTCAAGCTGTCAAACTCATCAGGAACATTTGCCGTCCCGAGACCTCCATCACCGGCAATTTTGTCCAGTTTGCTGAGAACATAATCCAACTTCCTCTCCACCTCTTTCAGTCTGTCGGACTCGCTGGCATTCTTCTCATCTAGAATAATATCCCCAGAGGATAGTCTCCGTTCAGCCTTACTGATACTAACCAAGATCTCGTCTTTTCTCTCCATTGTTAGGGAACAGTCAATTCTGAGCACATTACAACGATGACATTTGGCCTCAAGAGGTTCAAAATCACAACGGGTCTTGAGCTTTCGACAACCTTCACAACTTGTTGTCTTCCTGCGTCGTTTGTGTACAAGTCTATCTGGTTTGGCTCCTTTCTGAGTTGATGGCTCTGGGTCAGGTTGCTCATTTGGTGCAATAGATGCTGCACCCTTGGGCCCAGAGGATTGAAGTGGGGTATCTCTCTCACTGGAGATCTGGTATTGCGAGAGATTGGACATTGAAACCAGCAAGCCAGGTCGTTGCAGGTACTATTACAGTGGGTAAACCTAATCAAAACAAATTGAACCCTCCGCAGGCTTTAACCGGAGATAAGGAATTCCGAGGATAACCTCGGAAGCATAGGAGGTATTGTTTGACTTGTAGAGATAAAAAGAGAACCAACAATGCAAAACCAACTCTTACAACCCCAATTGAGATTAGCTACTAACTTCTAAGTATTCATAAATGTGTCAAAATGTCAATAATAAGTTAAAAAAAGAAAGAAAATAAGTCTGGTGGACACTATCCAGAAAGAAAACAATCTGCTCCATACACCTAGGCAATCAATCCAAACAACAATGCAATGGCAAATGCCATCAATGTGCCCATTTGGTTCTTTGAAGCAGAACCTGTGTAATCAGACTGAGCCTTCTGAAGATCACTGGCGCCATCAATCTCAGAGATGGACTCATCAACAATTTCACCCTCATTGTTGTACTTGACGGTTTGTTCCTTACCACTGCTTCTGCAAACGATACTACCACCTCTGATAATAGAGCCAAGGTATTGGTCACCCTCACGCTTAGTCCACTTAGAACAGTCAAATCCATCGGCAACAGTGTCAATCAATGCACTTCCCTTAATAACTTTCAACTTGGAGAATGCGGCATCTCTGAAGTCACCAATGAACTTAATGGCACCGCCAACTGAGGTCAACTTTGGGAAAAAGTTCAACTTGTTCAAGTGGGTGTTATTAATAACCATCAATCCACCAGAAATCTCCTCAACTTGTGGAAATTCAATGTCTCTCAAGCGATCATTCTCAATCAAACTCAAGGTACCACCGACATTCTTCAACTTTGGGAATTTCAGAGCCTGGAAGCTGTTATTAATTAGCTCTAATGACTTGTTTACAGCCACAATGCTGTTCAAATCCAATGCGCTAACATCTCTAATTGTGATGTTGTTGGCATACTCCAATTTTGGGAGAGATACGGCAATATTTCTGGCGTTGGCACTGATGGACAACTTCTCATTGATGCCCTTCAAACCAGTGCTTATGGTTTCCAAGAATCTGTTGTTGTTGATGTTTAAAGTATCCAAAATCTCACTGTCAAAACCATTGAACGCAGTCAAAGAGGTGTCAGAGATGGTGATACTCTTGACTCTCTTGATACCACTGTCAAAACTCACAGTGCTCAAGATTGGCAAAACCTTCCACTCAATCGTACCAATAGTGTTCAAATGCGGAGCATAAACAGAGGTCAAGGAGGTCAACTCTTTCAAAACGAACTTACCACCAATAACAGCCAATCTTGGCGTGTTGATTCTCACCAAGTTGCTAGCATTGGTAATCACGAAATCACCGCTGATGGTCTTGATGTCACCAGTTTCAAGAGTAGCACCATCATAGTTCTTGATGAAGATGGATCCTAGAATGTCATCACAGGCATGCAATTGAGCCAACTCAGCAGCAGAAGAGATCTGGTAACTTCCTTGAGCACACTGGACTGGTATCTTGTGTTCAGAAGGATCATCAGGGGAGGAATCAGTAGACTCAGCTAGTTCTAGAGGCTCATCAACATCACTTTCAACGGTGCTGACCTCTGTATCAACCAAAATTGTGTCAAGATACTGCTGTGCAGGTAGAACAGGCTTGGCCTTGGGAGAAGTGGAGGACCTAGTACCTTCAATGTATGCACCACATGCGACAGAGGCCACTAGACAGACGTTCACGAAAGTTGGAATCTTCATAATTGGTGGCTCTTTCTGAAGTTAGCAAAAGATATTTGTAACGAGTAAGATACTCTGAAAATTGTGGTCTAATACACCTTTGTGATTTATAGATTTCCTTGACGACGCAATGGTGATTGATCAGTTTTGTGTCAAACCACAATAATCATGCGGATGCTCCAACTATCACACTCTCCATGACTAGGAACCCTACAGAGTCACATGAGACATATACATTGACGTTTAATCAAGAATCATAAGGTATCCTTATGGATTGAAAATGACATTGGTCTTTCCTCTCAACTGAGACATCCTCAACCATATCTCTTCAGACAAGGCTTCACCAAGACCAGGTTGAGCCCGTTCAAATTGTAGCATCTGTTTGCTCAAACTGGAAACCATTAGCTTCGTGTCCCTAGTTCTCGCACGATGGTGAACCCTTTTCAAACTGTACAAAATAACCTGATTGAAATAGTCAATCTGTCCTTGATGTAGATGCTCTCTCTGGACTTGATCAATAGATGCAGGGACTTGGTGGCTTGAACTGACTCCAGAAGCGTTAGATTGTTTTGTCAATGGTGGCTCATGCTTATTAACTATCACTGATAGTTCCTGCGTAAGGTGTTGATTCTTTGTCCATTGTACCTCATGATTGACAACAGTGGTAGAAGCATTGACTTCCTCCATTTCAATTCCATCTTGTTTCTCATTCAAATCAGAGTTGGGTGAAGTTAGTTGAGTTTCACTAGAGTCAATACAACCGTTCCCACTGATGATTGGACTGCTATGATTAGAGTCTGGTGAAGAGGAGTCAAAGATGCTGGAAACTGGGAGATCACTCTGATCGGAGGTTTTGTTGGGACTGTGTTGGGTAAAGTTCCATCTGAAGGAAGCGTCGCTTTTGGTGTAGAGCTGATCATCAATGTTATAACGGGGCCTCTTAGAATTGGGTCTGTTAATAGCCATCCACTTATCCTTCAGTTGAATGTATGGAACCAAAGAAATGTGTCGTCTCTTCAAATTCCTGATAAACCTTGTCTTCAACAACACTGTAGCAGGAGGTCTACTTTTGGGATTCTTAATCAAACAAAACTTCACAAACTCCTTGATTTCCTCAGAATAGGTTGGCCCAATTAACAACGGGGCAGGGTTCTTTGGAATCTGGAATAATACCTTCATTGGCTCTCGATCAGAGTACGGAGGTGATCCTGTGACCAACTCAATAGTTGTGATACCAAGGGACCAAATATCAACCTTTTCGTTATATCCAGAATTTCTGGAAATGACTTCCGGAGCCATCCAGAATGGTGTTCCAACAAAAGTATCCTTCTTGACATGAGTGGCAGTAATCTGGCCACTAACTCCGAAGTCAGCCAACTTTACATGCCCACTGTCAGTAAGCAAAATATTGGCAGCCTTTATGTCTCTGTGAACTTTCTTCTCCTTGTGTAGGTATTGAAGACCTTTCAAAGTTTCTCTGATAATGAAGCTCACGACATCCTCACTCAAACTCTTGTGAGCCTTCAATAGATCGGCACATGAACCGCCACCACAGTATTCCATTACTATCCACATGGAGACGTCTCTGATATATGTCTTGTAGTAGTTGGTGATGTAGCTGGACTTCAACTGAGACAAGAATGAAATTTCCTGGACCATTACATCAATGTCATCATCTGTCTCTTCAAGGCTGACAACCTTGATAGCAACAACTTGAGAAGTCAGCTTATCAACAGCTTTATAGACATCCCCAAAGTTTCCTTTACCAACACATTCTTTGATATCGTACAACACAATGGGATCAACAGTTGCGATATTGGAAGATAAGTCAGAACATGGGGAGAGATTCATTGGCAGAAAACAAAAAAACAGACTAGAATATGGAGCAAAGGACCTTCAAAGGACAGCCAGGAACTGAAAATAGAACAAAGAATAGCTAGACTTGCAAATAAAAGAATGCAAAGGGGGAAAATAGGTATGTGAAACCACCAAGTATGGTAAACAAAGGCTTGTTCACAGAGTTAGGTCTTTGGTGTCAAACTGGAAAACAGAAATATATTCAAGGACTGATCCACCATGTAATTTTCAAAGTGATTTGACACATTTTGATCCATCAGATCAATTGTGGTAGTTTTCATGATTTTGTGTTTCACGCCTAAATTCTGCATGCCACACACAGCCGAACACACAAGTCCAAAACCGAAAATCACTTTCTTTTGAAGAGACTCAGACGGCGACGTACACCATTCTTTTCACCTTTTTCAACCGGAACCAGAGTGGAGTCCTTCACATGCCGCACACTTTGACTTCTTTGCATTGAAACACGTCCAGGCTTCATTACCATCATACTATGACTTCTGTGGTGTATGGGGGACTGATCTCTAGCATAACTCAACTTCTCTTTCAACTTCTCTTCCCAGTATCTTCTCTGAAACTCATTAAGTGGAAGCACATTCTGCACCATTTCGCCAACTTCAGCACCGTTCAATAACAACAGCTGCGAGATGTGGAAAATTGGTGAGCCATCAACTGAACTGATGGAGTACTGAGCAAGACTGTACTCAAATAGAGAGAGTTCAATAGTCTTTCCACCTCTGTCTTTCATCACCTTCATATTCACGTTTGCACCAAAGCACAATGACTTGAGAATCAGAGGGACATTTTGGGACTTAACAGCCTTCACCAACGATTCCTCTGGTTTGAAAGATAGGTCCATTCTTCTGAATTCCTTGTTGCTGTACTTCTTCGTAATGAATTCTGTTCTCTTCTGAACTGAGGAATCAGCTGACAATCCACCTTGCCCGTCCAACCCTCCCGCCCAAAAAGAGTTTGAAATCTTATTGGAAACATGATACAGTAACTCTCTGACTTCATTGTTCTTGTTTTGGAATATCCCAGTGTCCAATGCCAAGGATCTGATCTTACTGGTATGTGTGCGCAAGGATCTATGTGCCCGGGCACATTCGATACAGACAACAACAAGCAAGTTCAGGGAGATCCAATCCACAAAACTGGAGGATCCGCAATCACAACAGACATGGTTCGATGTATCCACATGATGAACAATCTCAACGGGAGAGGGGTTGTTGGCAAGTGCGACCGATTCAGTGCTCATAGCTGCATTAATGAGTGAAGTTCTCTTAGAAGTTGTTGGTGATTTGCGTTGGAGCTCTGGATGGTCATACGAATCAAGTTGAGTAGCAGCCATCAGTAGCTGAAGCCAAGAGTCCCGTTCAGCCTCATTGTAGACTTGGAAATTTCTTCTGACTCCTGTCTTGGTAACAATTTGGAAGCAGAAACCTTCCACATTGTCAGTCTTCTTCACAGATCCTGCAGTCAGGTTCATTTGTCCCGATAGGATCAATGTTCTTCTCTTAGAGATAGGCGTCTTGGTAGAGTTCTCTCCCAAATTGAATTCCTGAAGTAAGTTGTCCTTTAGAATCACATACTTTCTCTCCCAGGTTGTGCCATCATTACTCAAACAGTAAAGCATATCACTCTTCTTCACCTTGTCCTCCTTGTCAATTGGTTGGGGTATCTTTGACCTGCGTCTTGATTTGGAGCGAGCAGGTATCATCACTTCAGATGAGTCCTCAGGGGCCGTTAACAGCCTCTCAAGCTCGTCCTTGCTCTCACATTTCTTCAATGATAGGGCCAAAAGTTCTTGGTCCAGTCTGTACGCTTCAGAACTCTCATAAAAGGAAATTGAAGACTCTAGAGAGTATTTGAAAGGTGGCGACGAGTTTTTGGAAAACCTCACAAGGTGGAAAACCAGATTCCTTATCTCACGACCCTTCTTGAAGCCATTTAAATAGTTTTGATAGGATAGAATTTCGAGGTAGCGTTTCTTTTGAATGTCCAAATCACCACCTGCATCCTTGGTATCTGTCATCCTGCCCTCAAATAGAGCTTTCTTCGCATTTGAGACCTTCAGGTCAGAATTGTACAGCTTCACCAAGGGACCAATCACATGTTCATTGACGTTATGTGACTGCTTCATATCTACTGTTGACTGTTCAGTCAATGTTGAACTCATATCACGAACAAGGTTGCGTAGAATCTCATTATCAATGGTGCTTCCATAATGGGACAAATCAGACAGAGAATTGGCAAGGGAAGATCTTGTGATGGCCAGCGCCCTCAAGCTTTCATCATAGTTCTGTGATTTTTTAATAATATTCTTAACGATGGGTTTTAGACGAGTGACATTGGCTTCAAGTTGCTTAGTCTCGGTGGTTAGAGCACGCCCATACTTGTGTAGTTTCACAGAATTACACTCCTTCAGTTGGTACTTCACCACGTTTCTCTCTGTAATGGAGCCATTCCTCTGACTTGGACCATTCATTGTCATTGGTTCACCAACCATACAGGAAAAACTCACGACCACCTCATTGTTGCCCACAATATCAACCTTTATCTTCCCAGAAACTGGAATCTTGTTGAGATCAAGACTCAGCTGGAGATCAACTTTGTCATCATTGTGTGCCAGCACCTGAACAATATTAGGATCCATAGTGGTCTTATCTGTCTTCACTTGCTCAATAGCTTTCAAAAGAGGAATCTCAGTTACCAGAGCACCAGTTTCACGGTAAGCTCTCGCCTTGACATCTTTGAACAGGTTTATAGTCACTTCTTCATCGTCGAGGCCAATAGCAGAACGAATCGGTGCAAGCTTCAAGCCTAGGGTGATTTCGTCGAATCTTTCAAGATTCAAAAGGAAAGGAAATTCATCCTCAGCTTCGTTTTGAGTGAAGGTTGACAGTGGTACTGAGGGGAGAACGATAGACCGGTTCTTGATTTGAATGAACTTTCTAGAAGAGCTTGCAGACTTGATCACAATAAACTTGAGTTCCAGCTGATTTGTAACTTGGATGGGGTAGACTGCGGCAAAGCTGCTTGAAACCTGTCCCATGGTAATCTGAGCACTGCAGCAAGAACCCAGAAGTAGCGTGAGAGCAAATGAATGGTTAGTTAAGCCTCAAACAGTCAAGGGGACAGTCTGATGATCTGAACTTGAGCTTGTGGGCTTGAAGAAATGAAGACAAGAAGGGGGCCTTTTCTTAAAAAAAAAAAAAAAAAAAAACGGTTCCTGGCTTGACTTTTCTCATGCAGGAAGTTAAAAACGTTAAAGTGTGCACCTACCGTAAATGGACCACCCAAAATAGCATTTTGGACATGGTGGTGGTTACCTGCAACAAAGTGCGTGGGTAGTCACTGTATGACTTCTTTTCAATTGTTTGTTATTTCATACGATGGCAAAGTTTGGAATGGATTGATGTTGGTCATTGTGTGGCGAGAAAGACTTTGGTTATTGGTAAAGGTCTAGCCAATTCGACACATTCTCGATTGTGACACAAACCAACTCTGGTGGGGTGGACCAGTGAAATTGACATTGGTTGAGGCACTGGTGCTGTCAATGAGAATCATATCATATCATCATTGATTTGAAAAGAGTTCTTGCTGAAATTTTAAGGCTTGCCGGAAGGAGTTCTGAACACTGCGATCATTATGATAAAGTGCGCGTTGTTGTTATACTTTGGTAGTATTTAGTAGTTTGGGTCCTTTGTTCACCCCATACGTGGCCATGCTGTTCTTAATTGTATAAGTAGAGACCAATCAAATTCATATTTATCCTTATCACAACGAATTGAGAGGGAAGCTTCGCTTTGGAAGGCTTTATGAGGCTTCTTCTGTATTTGGTAAAAGGCTTCAGAAAAAAAAATTCTGACTAGTGGAAAAGTAAACAAAGGTAAATAGGGAAGGAATCCAATGATTCCGAGCAAAATACACGTGCTTTCTGTAATTTCCGAGGGAAACCCACAAAACCACGCCACAGACCGTTACGGATTAAGCCACTGAACGGTGGGGCGGGGCACAAAGGAGGGGAGGTTAGCTTGAAAAAAGGACCAACAAAACATTGGAGGAAGACTATTGGACCAAGACAATTGGACAGAGAAAGGGAGCAACACCGCTACAATTGGTCATAAAATAAATTAATCTTATTATTAACACCAAAAACCATGAACATAAAAAACAACTAGAAATAAAAACAACAAACGAAATGTTTATAATGTTGAAGATACCTCGAGGAAAGCCATCTATAGTAAAATCCAATTAACTTCGTTCCTGATAATATCTCCATTTAAAAGTCTTAAGTATTCAGGAGAGGTGCTTACAACAAGAAAGCGGCACCAGCAGCAACGGCAGCACCTAGGATACCAGCGTTGATGGCGTTGTTAGCAGCAGCACCAGTAGAAATGGAGGAGCTGTGGTTGGAGTTGTTGGAGGCGTTGGCAGCAGAGACAGCGGCAACAGAGACAAGGGCAGCGACGACAGTGGAGAATTGCATTTCTGAAAGTGTTCTTATGATGAAGAAAGAGATGGACAAAAAAGCAAGAACCGAGAAAGCGAGGCGCGTGCCTTTTATATCTCTACGAAATTTTTTTTTCTCTTTGGTATCTGAAAAAAAGGAACGACAGGTATCTGCTGCCGTTCGAGAATTTCGCAAGTTTTTTTTCCCTGTCTGGTGCAGAAGGAAAAAAAAAACGCGTAGACTAATTTCCTTTTTGGGACTGGTACGCTTCCTATTTGGGCTTGGAAAAGCCCTGCCGACAAAATCTAGACCATGAGACCAATACCAGCCGTGGACTTATCTCTCTCGCAAGGCCTAACCAGAGCCCACCCATCCTTACACGGAAATACTCTGGTCCTGGCACTGATGCAACCCCATCCTCCATCCCATATTTTGTCTTTAAACTTGGATGCCTATTGTGAACAAATACATATACTAATCTATTGTTTCTTTTCCAACGGACACAGATATAAAAATAGGGAGGGGGACTTATGGGCTTTTGGAATGGCCTAGAACCAGAACAACTCTGTTTTGAGATCTCTTGACATTTTTTGGCGAAAAAGAAAACGAAGATAACCATATCGGGAGAGAGCGTAAAAAACACGTCAATAGCCCTCGTGGTGGAATTCTCTAGAAACTGTGGCAGCCAAAAGAAAAAAAAAATTGTTGTTGATGATTCGATTGTGATTTCGATTGATCCCATCTTAGGAGTAAACTGTTGCGAAAGTGACAGAAAACATCCTTCCGTTGTCATCAGATATCATATCATTTGTACGCGATTCTACTCTCTCCAAGATCTCGATTATTAAGCCAAAGAGGGTAAGCTATTGAAATTGTGTTAGCTTCTATCCCTCACCCCAATCGGGGACAGCAGATAATGCACCAACCCTAATTGGGAGAGAGTCGACATTATTTTTCGCCACAATAGCAGAAGTGGGGCGCAGCCTGTCTGAGTAAGCATCTGGAACCGGGGAGCGGCCCGTGACAGATTTCAAATTTTTGGGAGTCCTCGCCTACCCTGTGATGACTCAAAGGGCCTACCAGATCTTGCATATGACGTTACTGTAGGTTCCAACAGTCAAAACTTATGACCTATGAAAAGACTTGGATGTCTTACCATAGTTAGCTTTGTACAAGCAAGCGTAATAATGATTTGCTACTTTCTCGCTGTTTCAAGTAGGTTAGCCCCCCAATAATTACACATCTTACGCGAATCTTGCATACTGTTGTTGCTCCACCACAATAATGCCTACAAGTTTCAAACCTAGCTGATAATATGGTTCTTGACTCTTGGAGACTCAAAGCTGAAGACTAGACCACTATGGTCTATGACCGATCATTGTGTTCACCCACAGTCAAATCTAGATTCTCAAGTACTTGTGAATATCTTCACTGACGTAGGCATGCCAGGTGTCTCGAATACAGGAAAGTGACGCGTTATAAGCGAAATGGCTTAACACAGAGCAACCAATCAAATCCGTTCATACCACCAGAACTGTGCTCGTAGCTATAATCCAGATTCAAGAGGATTTACACCTGGAAGCTGCAGTGTGCCTTGTTTTGACGGGTGTCCTAGACAGATCTGGATGTAGCTAATTTTTATATCTTTCCTATTGGGGCAAAAGATAATGCATGAACGTGTCTTGTTCGAGTTTGTGCAGGATTCTGAATTTGTCGAAGTGAACTGGTTGCCTGTGAAGATCTTATAGCGAAAGACTAATTGATTATGATCCGCTAAGGCTTGCGTTATGAACTAGAGTGTCTGGTTCCAGATTAGAAGCATTTGCATGAGAAGTCAGTCTATCTGTATCCCCAAATCATTAGAACCACAAGAGAAGAAATATATCAATGGCCTTCGCATATCCCCGAAGGATACAGAACACATTGCAAAATGAGTACCTTCTGACTTCTGACTGGCAGTTGTCAATCAAGACTGACCTATTTATTGCGGATTTTCTCTGTGCTTTCTAACATCCCCAAAGTAAAACGACACATTCAATTTTTCACTTCAGTCTACTTGCTATAATTGTCCACTACAACCACCATGAGCGCTCTTCAATGCTAAGTAATTACAAACAAGACCTGAATTGCCACAAATGTTGAGCTTTGATGCAGTTGAAACTTCGATCGCCATGATCTGCTTCTTGGTTGTTGAGATTAAGCTGAAACATGTTTTTGTCTTGCAGTGAGGCAGCAGCATGATTAGAAGACTCTATTAGGAAAATCAGCATAACCTCTTAGGCGTGAGATCCAATTGGTTACACTCTATAACCTATAGACGAAAACAAAAAGATATGCTAGATCTTTCACGGGTATGACCGCTTCTTTCTCTCATACATGATAGCAACCATCACAAGAAAAATAAAAAAAAAGACAGCCAGTATTTCTCCTTCACTCTCTAAAACCTCAGATCAAACACAAATCGATCACAATGCACGCAAAAGACTGGTTCTTGGTCCTTATTGCCTTTTTCATCCCACCAATCCCTGTTTTCATTAAGAAGGGCTTCTGGTCGTCTGATTGTAAGTTAAGAATGCGTCCCAAATGTGACACATAATGAGAACGAGAGGGTGAGTATACTGACAATACCAAACAGTCTTGATTAACGTTTTGTTATTCCTACTTGGTTTCATTCCTGGTCTGTTGCATGCCTTGTACATCATCAGTCAAAACCCATACGATGAGAGAACTGGATACCAGGTTGTTTCTGGTGAGTCCACTTATGGTTCAACCTAATCATTTTTTACGTCTTGTATTTTCCAGATAAAGGATCTCACTAAATTAGTTAGTTTGTTGAACCCTTTAATGCCCTTGCGAGGATACTAAATTCCTCGTTTTGTATTTATGTTTACGTTCATGTTTGTCTTCATTTTTATCCACAAGTTTAATAGCGACTAGTATTTTTATTGAAACACATGAGGTGTAGGTCAATCTTCACTGGTTCAGACATGTAGATCATCATGAGAAGAACTCATAACACACTTCAGAACATCAACTTGATCTCAGATGAACACATGAAATCAACACGAGAAAGCCTTATCCAAAGACTCAACTCTCAAGTATCGAAGACAACACTTCCACATCCAAGAACCTCCATGCAGAACGCACAGTTGAACCAAATGAGTGAGTGGCATCCCCATCAACTTAGTCATGAAATTTGCATGATATCCACCATCACCAGAACGGAGGCGGCTTCACATCACACATAATCCCATCAAACGACCAAGAAAGGACGCGAGTTCAAAAGAGGAGATTACCATATTTCTTCTTCGCATAGAGACACATTGAAACGATGTTTGGCCATCTATGAGGATAGCATGATCGATCAACTTAAGTTATGCGAGTGTTGGTTGATGGGGTCAAATAGTGAATTGAACCACTTGAATGTTCTAAACAGGCACAGTTATCCTAAGAACTAAACATGAATAAAACTTGACATCTGTGAATTTCAATCCATGCTTGGTTACCCATACTCGGATTAGTAGCGGATCTGGCCCTCCAGAGTCCAGATCTGATGCCTATTGTCCTTCATGTTGTCAAAAAGTATCAAGAAAGAAAAATTTCAACCAATATCCTGAAAAAATTCCAGGGCGAAGCATGCTTGTACAAGCAAAGGCTTGTTATATCTGGACTAAAACAAGGGGAACTGATTTAAAAACTGCAGAATTACATTCAAAATTGAGCTAGAATACAGAGAAACTAATTTGGTAGCACTTTCAAGTCAAGATTGACCTCCAAACGTACCTCTTCCACAGGATCCCGTCCTCAACATTAACCCAATTTCGCCAAAAACCTGTCCATTTTAGGGGTTGTTCAGGTTACCAGTTGCGAAAATTAGTGGAGGACAGCAACACTGAAAAAGCCGACCAAAGGGGGGGACAGCATAAAAAGATCCACAACAATGACTTATTGACAAGTTACCGAGATGAAAGTTGGATAGAAATATAGCCCTGTGTCAGTTACCTAATTTGCGCAAGTTTCGACTATAGTTGCCATACAAAAAATTCAAGTTAATCGAATTTGCCACCCAACTCTCTGATGGCCAGGTGTTTCATTTTTGCCACCGTGTTGCTTCGCTATGACAAAGATGTGGCGCGAACCGTTTCTAGAAGGGTCGGTCAACTTACCCGGACTTGTTTCCAGGACACTGAAAATGGGTCTGACCAATGGGAGCACGATCCGTCCTTCGCGAAATGCAGAGTTCGCGAATTTTTCGTTCTCATTTTTCAAAAAAATTTCAATTTCTAAACTTCATGATTTTTGTTTTTTGAAAGTTCCTCAAGCGTTCTTTGAATTTTGCGAAAAGCAGTTACCCAAACCGGAAATTTCGCCATTTTCTTCTCGGGTTTTTTGCCATTTTATTTCGCCATCCTTACTACTGTTTTAGGGGAATAACCACTAGGAGTTTTTTAACAACTATCAAGAGGTTTTACTTTCAGCACTTGTGTGTTTGTATTTCCTGTGTTCAGTTCCCAGCTTCCTGACGCCTTCATTGTGCTGCTCAGAGGTCAAACATTGTTTTTTTTGAAAACAGGTGTATTTATTTGCTTCCACACATGGTCATTTTTGACTTGAACGATTCCATCATGCCTGTGTCCATCGAATCTGAAAAAATCACCACCACTACCGCCGTATCACCATTGAATGCCACCAATTCTTGCATCAAGAGAAGCAAGTCGTTTGGTGTTGCCAACTCGGTGTCGTTTAACCCATACAAGAAGGTCTGTCTCTCACCATCCTTGACCAGACGCAACAGTGCCACACTTGCTGCATTGTACTCGAACTCCAGTGAGAGTGAGGCTGACAATGATTCACAAGATGATACGTCTTATTCCAATAACCAGAGACGTGCAAGAAAGAGAGCATTCTCAATCAAGAGTCGTTCCTTGAGCTTTGCAGATGACAAGTTGAACAAGGCCATCTCCAAGTACAGTGACGACGATGATGGAGAGGAGCCTGAGGATCTTCATGATCATTCTTCCTCTGAGGATCTTGATGTTCAGTCTATTCAGAATGTCGTTCCTTCATCCCCATTGAAGACACCATTGAATTCTCCTGTTACTAAGAAGAAGGAGATTGGAGGCGGCCTCTTCCAGGAGTCGTGCAAATCAAGTCGAAGATCTTCCGCTGGCGGTGACCAAGTTGCTAGAAACCGTTGCTTTGAATACCTGATTGGTGCCATAGATGAAGTTTGGGCGAGATACTGTGACGTGAAGTCATATGCAGAGGATGAGGTGTACCACAACAATGCCTACCATTCCAGCTCTGCCTTGCCAAATACCCCTGCTTCCATGGCGCTATCTGAAGGCGATGACGATGACGATGATGAGAATGAGAGTGATGACATTGACGAGGGCTACAAGTCTGCGTCCACTAATGTCACTGAGTATGAGAGCGAGATGGAGAAGACTGGCAGATCCAGTCTTAAGTTGCAGAACTTGAAGGATCGCCTGATGAAGGCCAAGTACTACTTGCAAGATTTCCTTGACACTTTCGATGAGGAAGAGTGTATTGCCTTCTGGAAGCGTTGGGATCTTGTGAAGTACGCCACCATTGAGCTTGTTGAGGATGATGACGACGATGAGGTGATTGAGTCCACTATAGAGGACCTTGAGAAGGGCAGATTGTACTTCTGCGAATGAGTTTAGAGTTGTACATTAGTTTGGTTTACTTATTAGACGGGAAACAAGGGAAATATTTTATGGAGTTTGTTATGTTTGTTGATGTTTGAGTTTAGTTTTAGTTTAGTTTTACGATTTGTGGCAATATATGGCTCTTGCACATAGCTTGTAGAACTTTGTGGTATTAGAATGCTTTACCAGTCATGCGAAGGTTATCATAGATATAGTATTGAAACTATGAGGCTTGATATTTCTCTTATTCAAATTGTTTTAACACTGCTTTGGTTCTGTTTTAGGATGCATTGGGCTCTTACACATATGCTGTTTGATGTAGGGTTTCGTTATTGTTTCGGATAAGTTTCACTGATCGCATTGTGACCGAAGGCAAAACATGAAACAGTTGATTTTATTAGCGCTTATAAAAAACACATTGAATGCCAAAAGAGAACTGATCACATTTTTTTAATCCATCAGCATCGACATGAACCTTTCCATCTCCTCTGGGGTCACTCATGATGCCAACACGAAATCTGTGTCCAGTTTATCCCAGTTCAGACAGGGATCGAGATTCACTCCAGTCGCGTCGCCTGGCAACCCCCAAGATCAGGGGCTCTACAACGATTACACCAACCATTACATTCATCGCCGTGGAGAAAAGCCTACTGGATTCATCCGTAATGTGGAAAACCCACTGATAGGATATCCAAAGCTCAACAAGCTGGTGGACCTCAAGGCGAAGAAGGTTTCTCAGTTCACGACAAAGCCGTTTGGCTTGAGACTAGATTTCGACAACATGGTTCCTTATCTTAGCAAGATGATTGCTGCTCAGATGAAGTTTGATGTTATTATCATTGGTTCACTCACTGAAAACCAGTTCATCCTTCCATTTTTGGTCAATTTGCCGCTGGCTAAACTTTGCGCTAAGCCTGGGTTCCTCTTCGTCTGGGCCTCCTCATCTCAGATTAACGAACTGTCAAACATCTTGAACAACCAAAAATACACCAACTGGAACAACTTCAGAAAGTCCGAGGAACTTATCTTCATCCCTGTTGACAACGAAACGGGGGATTCCTCTAATGAGACCCTATTTGAGAACAACCAATGGCACTGTTGGATGTGCATTACTGGTACTGTTAGAAGATCAGTGGATAACCACCTCATTCATTGTAACATTGATACTGATCTCAAGATTGAAAGCGGCATCGAATCTGTTGAGTCTAAATCTACTACCCCTGATTTCATCTATCGAATTGCTGAGAACTTTAGCAGTGGTAACAGAAGACTCCATATTATGCCTTCCAGATCTGGTTTCAAGAGGTATGTCAAACCAAGACCTGGTTGGTGCATCGTATCCCCTGATATCTTGCTGAACAACTTCAGCATCAAGGACTACCAATCCGAAATCAATAGAGTTGGTCTTAACGTGAAGTATGACGATGATATTGAGAAGATGAGACCTAAATCCCCAAAGAGATTCAACAATAATAACAATAATAACAGCCATAGCAACAACAATTAATGACTACTTTAATGACTTTATTTCGTTGATCAGCATCCAAAGTCAACTGGCTTTTAGTGAATGATTGGATTACAAGTTTGTTTTGCACTTGTTGAAGTTCAGTGTCTAACGAACCCAGCATTAGCACTTTATAGATGAAATGCATATATCAATTTAAAATGACCAACCATGGCCTTTAAAAGTAATTTCTCATTCTTTCTATCTTTCAAATTCTTCTGTTCTCCTTCATTCTCTACTTGAACCACTTTTGGACACCCTCCTTAATTGGAGACAATAAACCCTTTTGTCTTGGAATGTACTCAACTCTGTGGTAAGAATTCAAGTTCTTTCTCAAAACAATCTGATAACAGGTGGCAGAACCTTGTCTGGAGATGATAGTGGAGTAAGCCAAGAAGTATTCCCAGATTCTGAACCATCTGATACCATACTTGTTGACAACTAGATCCTTGTTACCCATCCAGTTTCTGTACCATCTCCACAAAGTAGCAGAGTAGTGGACACCAATGTTGTCAATAGAAACAGTCTCAAAGCCATTGGCCTCCAACTTAGAGATGACAAAGTCCAAAGGAGTCGAGGCATCTGCACCTGGGAAAATGTACTTGTTCATGAACAAACCCCAGATCAAGTCCTCGTATTGCCATGACTTTCTCAAGCCAGCATATTGCAAAAAGAAAATACCGTCATCATCCAACATGTCGTAGACTTGACGCAAGAAACCACCAAATTTTCTGACACCAACGTGTTCAGCCATCTCCAGACAGGTAATTTTGTTGTACGTACCGTTTGTGGTCTTCGCGTCAGGAGTGTCTCTATAATCCATACACAAGATCTCAGACTGCTCAGAGGAAATTCCTTGCAACTTTAACTTTTCATTACCCCATTTGGTTTGGTTTCTACCCAGAGTGATACCAGTGACCTTAGCACCGTAGTTCTTAGAGGCATATGTGGCTAGAGTGCCCCAACCACAACCCAAGTCTAGCATGGTTTCACCCTCTTTCAAGTCAATCTTGTCGCATACAATCTTCAACTTGTTGTCCTGAATCTGTTCCAAAGATTCCTCCTCAGTAATATCACCAATGACACCAGAGGTGTAAATCATACGGGAACCCAAGAACCAGGTGTAAAAGTCATCGCCACGGTCATAGTGGTCTCTAACTTGCTCCTCATCCTGAGATCTGGTATGCATAATCACCTCTGGGATCATACCAAAGATGAAGAACTTAAATAGTGATAGAGTGAAGGAGAATTGAGCCCAGTCGTGCCTGTACTCCAAGATATCCAAACAGTCACCCTTGAAAGAGACCTTGTTGTCAAAGTACAACTCGTGGAAGGTCTCCATTGGGATTTTCTTACCAGAATACTGCTGCTTCAATTCTTCGGTGTGGAACTCCAAATAGTCAGAAATTGGCTTGCCAGGGAACTTGACTTTCTCATTCAATCTTGGAGAGTATGTGGAGAACAGGGTCCAGTAAACCATCAAGATTGGGAAAAATAGCAAAACAGTAAAGAAGATCCAAGTTTTCAGACCGCCACCTAGCTTATAAGTCAAGTAGAATGGGACAGCGACAATGGTACCAAAGACAGCAAGGTTGGAAAAGTGCTTAGAACCAGGACCGTCCGCAGGTAACGGGGCATTGTTGATTGTTGGTGAATCTGTCGTTCTGATACCACAAGCAGTGGAACTCTTTGGCTGAGGCTTCGCAGCTGGCGTTGGAGTAAACTCATGGCCGAGGAAACTCATTGCAAATGTCAATTGGGGGCAAATTGGCAACCTATCTGGGTGAAAAAAGGAGGAAACCAAGTTTTCAATGTGCGGATTTTCTGGTACTTGGAAAACACTTCGCCCTTCGCGCATCGCGATTTGTTAACCAATTCTCTGAAAACGGAACATTTCCTTGTTTGGGATCGCGTGAGGAGGGTAACCCTTAGATAATTTTTTCTCTCATCTGGTTTGAAGCGATGGGGACAGAGCTTTCTCTATCAGAAAATTTTTTAGAGGGGATGAGCTTTTACTCCATACCTAATAAACAAATTCACAATCCTTTTGATCTGTTCTAGCGATGGGTAAGACACAAAAGAAGAATTCCAAAGGGCGTTTGGATCGCTATTACTACCTTGCAAAGGAGAAGGTATGTCCTCACATTTAGAAGGGGTGAGATGCGCAACCATTTGCCTGCATCTCATCTCATCATCTCATGAGATACTAACTGATTGACCAGGGTTATAGAGCTCGTTCCTCTTTCAAAATCATCCAGATTAATGAGAAGTTTGGCCATTTCCTAGAAAAGTCTAAGGTCGTTATCGATCTGTGTGCTGCTCCAGGTTCTTGGTGTCAAGTTGCATCGAACTTATGTCCTGTGAATTCCTTGATTATTGGTGTTGATATTGTTCCAATCAAGCCTATGCCAAACTGTATCACTTTCCAGTCAGATATCACTACTGAGGACTGTAGATCCAGATTAAGAGGTCACATGAAGACATGGAAGGCTGACACTGTGCTGCATGATGGTGCTCCTAATGTTGGTTTGGGTTGGGTTCAGGATGCCTTTACACAGTCCCAGTTGACCCTTCAGGCCTTGAAACTTGCAGTTGAGAACTTGATTGTTGGTGGTACTTTTGTTACAAAGATTTTCAGATCCAAGGATTACAATAAGCTGTTGTGGGTTTTCCAGCAGTTGTTTGACAAGGTTGAGGCTACAAAGCCACCTGCGTCAAGAAATGTTTCTGCTGAAATTTTCGTTGTTTGCAGAGGCTTCAAGGCCCCAAAGAAGTTGGATCCAAGAATTCTTGATCCAAAGGAAGTGTTTGAAGAGTTGCAGGAAGGTTCCCAGGAGAAGCAGAATGAGCAAAAGATTTATAATCCAGAGAAGAAGAAGAGAAAGAGAGAAGGTTATGAAGAAGGTGACTACACTCAACACAAGAAGACTCCGATCTCCGAGTTTATCAGAAGTGATAATCCAATTGATATCTTAGCCACTACAAATGAGTTTGAACTAGACCCTGAAGACCCAGACTGGCAATCAGCTAAGAAGTTGAAGAAAACCAACACAGAACTTTTGGATTGTTTCAAGGATTTGAAGGTTCTGGGTAGAAAAGAGTTCAAGGCTATCCTAAAATGGAGAAAAGTTGCTAGAAGACTCCTTGAGATTGAAGATGATGATGACAAGGATGAACCAGTCGTTGAGGTTGAGGAGCTAGATGAAGAAGCCCAGATTGACAAGGAACTCGATGGGTTGAAACAGAAACAACTCGCTAAGCTCAAAAGGGAGAAGAGAAAGAGAAATGAAATCAAACAGAAGGAAATCACAAGAATGCAAATGGATATGCTCACGCCAAAGGATATTGGTATTGAAGCTGCCTCATCTGGTGCAGAATCTCTCTTCTCCTTAAAGCAGGCCGAGAAGACTGGTATGCTAGACGATTTGATTAAGGGTAAGAAGAGAATGGTATTCAGCAAAGAGGAGCTAGCCAAAGACAATGACTATAGAGTCGACTCTGAGGATGAAGGAAGAGCCGGTGATTCTGACTTTGAAATTGACAACCTTGAGAATCAGTTGGATAGTATGTATGATGCATACCAGGAGAGAAGATCGGAAAGAGATGCCAAATACCGAGCCAAAATGGCCAGAGGTGATGCTGATGATGATAAGTGGGATGGTATTGAGGACAAGGGCAGTGATGAAGAGGACCAGGATGATGAGAAGGATTATGAAGAAGAGAGTGACAGTGAGTTGGATAGTGATGATGATGAGAGTATCAACAAGCTGATTACAACTTTGAAGAAACAGAAGAGTGGTGGACTGAGTGACAAGGCCAGTTTCCTTTTCAGCGACTCAATCTTCACTGGTGTTGAGGATCACATTCAACAGCCAAAGACTGACTCTACTGAAGCTTTAACTGCTCCTGAACCACGTTCATCAAGTGAATCCAGAACAGCCTCATTGTCCGATGTTGACTTTGAAGATTCTTCAGATGATGAAGCTGCCAATATTGAGTACGTGTCTCGTCAAGTGGACAACGATCCAGAAGACTATGATTCTGATGAGGATGTCAATTTGAGAAATCACCAGAAGGACGTTGACATTGCCACGGACCAAGCAATGACACTGGCGCACAAGCTAGCTCTTGGTCAGATAACGAAGCATGATTTGGTGAATGATGGGTTCAACAGATATTCCTTCAGAGACGTGGATGGTTTGCCAGATTGGTTCTTGGACGATGAGAAGAAGCACTCCAAGATTAACAAACCTATCACGAAGGAGGCTGCGTTGGCACTAAAGGAGAAGATGAAGCAGTTAAATGCTAGACCTATCAAGAAGGTTGCTGAAGCCAAGGGCCGTAAGAAGTTGAGAGCTCTGAGAAGATTGGAGAAGATGAAGAAGAAATCTGATTTGATTAATGAAGACAGTGACAAGTCAGAGAAAGATAAGGCTGAGGAGATCTCCAAGTTGATGAGAAAATTGTCAAAGAAGGCCAAGACCAAGCCAAAGGTTACCTATGTGTTTGCTAAGGGTGCTAACAAGGGTGCTGGTAGACCTAAGGGGGTTAAGGGTAAGTATAAGATGGTTGATGGTGTCATGAAGAACGAACAGAGAGCATTGAAACGTATTGCCAAGAAGCACAAGAAATAGGCAATCTATAATAGAAGTCATTTTTTAAGGTAGATTGTGTATTTATTTTACCTTTTTGGTTTCAACCTTGGTTTCGTCAGATATGACTCTGGTGAAGGCTCCGAAGAGCTTGAAGAGGAGGTAGAGAACGCCCAGGGCAAGTGCGCATAGTGTGAATTGCCGGAAAAGATTAGAGTGCTGTATGTTCCCCCTTGGTATATGAAAATCCAGAGACTTGTTAACCTTTTGCAAATGATAAAACACAGTATCGTCCTCGAACAGAGATTCGTACCCGAATCCAAAACTGTCGAATGGATTATTGGATATCTCCTCAAAATCTTCCACAAACTGCTTCGAATCACACGCCCAGAAAATCTCTGGGGTCTGGTAGATAAACTCATTCTCCTGTGATGGAGACAAGTATCTCGAATGGAACTTCAGTTCAATCTCATCTTGTGTCGGGGTAAGGTTGACTTGGAAGAGTTGAATGGAGCCGAACTGGGAGACTTTCCAAATTGGAGCTTCGAGATCATCCTCGCCCCAGCTGCTGAGTAAAGTCAATGAGTTTTTATCATACTGATACTTGTCAAAGAACAGCTCTTTTGAGATGGTGTTGTAAAGGAACAATTCACAACTCTGGTCAGGCGCATTTGACAACTTGCTCAAATTTGTGATTTTCAGGGTTGGATGCAGACCAATTGGCTGAGAGAGTTCGAATTGGACTTGATCTGGTAGTGAATGATGACGATTCTTCACGAAGAGAAGTGTCTTTGTTGGAGGTAAAGAATCCTGTTCGTCGAGGACAATCCTTATCCCAGACAATTCGAGATCATCTTGAAGATCGTTGGTTTGGAAGAGTGCAATTTCTTTGCGGATATGCGGATATTTGGTGACTAGAAGGTCATATGGTGATGATACCCATTGGATGCTGAGTTGTTGGCCGTCATAATTCATTTCAAAGTTGGTAATGAAGGAGATTCTGTCGAGGCCCTCTGGGACCAGCGTTCTTAAGAATCTGTCAATTATTGAGGTCTTCAGCGGTTGCTGGGTATGAAATGTCGCTGATGTTGGCATTGATACTGTATTGTTACTGTTGAATGCAATGTTGAAGTTATTCTTCATGAACTTGCCAAACTTGTCAAAGATAGGCTCGTAGTGTGCTTGGCTTGGAACAATATGGACAGAGGCTCCGTTTATCTCATAATTCTGAAAGAGTTCTTCAGGAGTAGACTCTGAAGATGCCCACTGGATACGGAATAGGTATATGTCGCTCAGTAGTTCTTGCAAGGTCAAGGGCAACTCATCCTTGGTGAATGTTAGCTTGTCTTGACGGTTTTTGAAGAGTCTGGCTGGGATCTTGACCTTCTCTTCGTCTAGGAGAAGGTTGTCTGTGTCAATTGAGTTCAGTGACTTGAACTGAACTGTCGTTCTTTGCCTGACCATTGCTTTGTTATGGTATGAGCGGATTATGAGTTGGTTGATTGTGTTTTCAGGAAGGCAAAAGTCAAATTTTGGCTTATGTAAGAGAAAATTAACCTACTCGATCATGAACCATCACTACTCTTATGGCCATCAAACCCTCTAAATAGTGACAGGATTCTTGAAAAGGGCATATCTGACTATTGACCTTTGTAAAAAGTTGTCAGAGCTTCTGAATTCAAAGCCCTAGAAGTTTGAGCAGCATGTGCTGTCACAAAAACCTCGGCTGAACAGTAAACAGTAGCCGCGAAATGGAGTGAACTGATCCACTAAATACAGAGATATGATTGGATCAATGAATAGGGGATAGGGGCTGATAGGGGTTGTTGTTGTTATTGTTTTCTTTTTTCTTGCTTTCTTGAGGTCACAAGACTACAAATCGTTGCCTGGATATGCGGCCACGGCAAAAATTGTTAGCTGTAATGCTATGTTAGCTAATCCTGTTGTTGTGTTGTTGTGTTTGTTGTTGTTGTTGCTGTTTTTTTTTTTTTTTTTTCCTTTAGGGGCCAGCTTAAAATTGCATGTGATGATTTTTGAACGGGCCGGCAATTTTTGACTCCCCCCTGACAGGAATTGTTGTTGTTGTGGTTCGTGTCGCAGATTTCCGTTGTTTAAAAGAAAAGTAGTCACAAGACTCAAATAGAATGTTTGAGAAAGAAAGGGTTTGGTTTTATCCACTCTACTGTTGACTCCCATGTTGACACTTGTTGGATGTGGGAGAAAAAAATTGAAGTCCTTCCTTTTGGGGTGAAGCCATGAGAGCCACTAGGTGTAAAGGTACTCATTGTGGGTCATAAAGTCGAATTTCTGTGTCTGTGTCTGTGTCTAAAGCCGGATTATAATGATCTGCGCTGTATGGAGACTTTTGTATTCATCGCAGCCCTGTGCAATGTTTGCTGAAGTGTATGGCTACAAGATTCCGATCTTTGCATGCGCAGGAATGTTCCCCTCGCCCCACCTCCCTCACTAAACGCGCCTGTCCAAGTTTACGCACAAGCATGTATATAGGAGCAACGTCCAGGGCAGTATTAAGAAGCTGTATGGAACCGGCCTCCATAAAACAAGCCAGCTTAAACAATTTATATTCAATCCTGTGGAACTGGCTAAACATCAGATGTCTGAATCCTACCTGTCTCCTCTCGCCCGTCCACTTTAATAGTTTTTTATTTTTTTTTTATTTTTCTTTCCGCCCCCCAGCCTAGCACTTGCAACCTGCACCCATTCGGCTGTTGCCCCACCAAAAAATTATTGGCCTTATTCACACATGAGGAAAATCCCCTTCAGTCGTCGGATCGCAACCGCCAACAAAAACCTATAAAGCCAGGTTCAATTCCGCATTTTTAGAACATATTTCCTTCCTATATTGTTTTGTTAAAACACACCATACAACGAAAACAGCAAGGTTTGTCCGAACACATACATTCGCACAAGCTTAATTTGCAGAATAATCTATCCCCCGCGGCCGTCAAACTGTTCTCCAACCTCCTACCGAGCTCACATCACCGTTACAACTTCAAGCGTACAGGTTCATCCGGTGATTATATTATATTCCATTAATTTTAGCTGAATAACTCTCCTCAAATTATAAAAACGAAATCATGGTTCAAATCAAGGTCAACAACTCTAACGTTTCCTACTCTGAAGACAACTCCAAGTTGACTTCCATCTACGACTACAACTCTCCAGTTGTCACTACCACTTCTGAAGGTGTCTATGAGGTTACTCCAAACACCAAGAGATACCAATTCGATGTTGACTTGAAGACTCCAAAGACTGGTCTATTGTTGGTTGGTCTAGGTGGTAACAATGGTTCCACTTTTGTTGCTGCTGTTGAGGCTAACAAGCAAAAACTCACCTTCCACTCTAGAAACAATGGTGAAACCAAGGCTAACTATTTTGGTTCTGTCACTCAATCTGCCACTATCAAGATTGGTATTGACCCTGCTGGTAAGGATGTCTACGTTCCTTTCAACTCCATCTTGCCATTTGTTTCCCCAAACGATTTGGTTGTTTCTGGTTGGGACATCAACGGAGCTAACTTGTCAGATGCTGCCAAGAGAGCCAATGTCTTGGAATGGGACTTGCAAACCCAATTGAAGGGTACTTTGTCCAAGTTCACCCCATTGAAATCTGTTTACTACCCAGACTTCATTGCTGCCAACCAAGAAGAGAGAGCTGACAACATCTTCAACGTTGATGCCAACGGTCAGGTTGACCAGACCAACAAGTGGTCTCACGTTGAGCAAATCAGAAAGGATATTCAAACTTTCAAGGCTGACAACCAATTGGACAAGGTTATTGTGTTGTGGACTGCCAACACAGAACGTTACGCTCTTGTCCAATCTGGTGTCAACGACACTGCAGAAAATGTGATTAGCTCAATCAAGGCTGATCACCCAGAGGTTGCCCCATCCACTGTCTTTGCTGTGGCTTCTATCTTGGAAGGTGTTCCATTCATCAATGGTTCCCCTCAAAACACTTTTGTTCCTGGTGTCGTTGAACTTGCCGAACAACACAACTCCTTCATTGGTGGTGATGACTTCAAGTCTGGTCAAACCAAGTTCAAATCCGTCATTGCCCAATTCTTGGTTGATGCTGGTATCAAGCCAAAGTCCATAGCCTCTTACAACCACTTGGGTAACAATGATGGTTACAACTTGTCTTCCAATGAGCAATTCAAGTCCAAGGAGATCTCCAAGTCCTCTGTCATTGACGACATTATTGAGTCCAATCCAATCTTGTACAACGAGGAGTTGGGCACTGGTGTTGACCACACTGTTGTGATCAAGTACATGAAGGCTGTTGGTGATACCAAGATTGCCATGGACGACTACTACTCCGAGTTGATGCTTGGTGGTTCCAACAGACTTTCCGTCACCAACATTTGTGAGGATTCTCTATTGGCCACCCCATTGATCATCGACTTGGTCATTGTCGCTGAGTTCCTATCGCGTGTTTCCTACAAGGAATTGCCAACCGGTGAACTGAACGGTAATGGTAACGGCCACGCTGCTGAGAAGGGTGACTCGTTGTACCCAATCATGGGCTATTTGAGTTATTGGTTGAAGGCTCCATTGACCAGAAGTGGATTCCAGGCCATCAATGGTTTGAACAAGCAAAGACAGGGCTTGGAGAACTTCTTGAAGGTCTTGGTTGGTATTCCAATCACTGACGAGTTGAGATTCGAGGAAAGATTGCAATAAATATCTCCTTGATGTGAGACCAGTCTTTTTTTCCACACGGTGGTTTTTTTTCTTGAGTGGTTGTTTTTGTATTGTTATTTGATGATGGATGAAGTATATTTTGTTCTAAGTTGTATGCTATACTTGAAAATTGAAATTTGTCGTTGTAATGTGTACTGCTCCAAACTGTTCACTTTTGGCATTTTGGCAGTTTGTTGGACAGAAAAAAAAAACCTGCACGATAAGGCCCAGCGACAACAATAACAGTTAGTTCAATGGTCAACGATCACTGTTAATCTTCTCGTCCACATCCATCCTCATATACCCATGTCCCAAACCGGCTACCAACACCTCCTGGGTCTTGACAGCAATCTCTCCCAAGAGGCCCTGACGCCACTCCCATATGACACCACCACCAACACCACTAGCATTTCACACACACCCACATTTAAAGTCATAACACAGCAGCCAATATCTGTCAGTGCTCCATCTGAACCATACTTCGCTACCTTGAAACGATACAACAGCCAGCCAGATGAAACTCAGACCTTGTTACCATCATCCTTCCAGCAGTCATCACCACTCTCATTACAAAATGATCATCATCACACCACCAGAGACAGAAAATCAAGCATTTCACGGTCCTTGATGTCCCTTGACCTGAAAAGCATCAACGATAAGGTGTCAAAATGGACACAGTCGCTGTTTTCATCTACCACCAACAAGAGAACTCATGAGATCCAATACAGTGTCTTCAAACCCCCGCAAAACATCAGACCCTTGGCTAAGATACCACCTGAGGGATTCATTGATGCCGGTCCTGTCACTCGAGAAGAATTCAATATTGCCGTCAGAGATGCAATTGATGTGATTGATCAGTGCGAACCGCAAAGAATCAATGCTGGGAGTTCAGGAAGCTATTTCATCTACAACTCTGAAGGTTCCATTGTCGGTGTGTTTAAACCAAAGGATGAAGAACCATATGGCCCACTTTCCCCAAAATGGACCAAGTGGTTTCACAGAAACTTGTTCCCTTGCTTCTTTGGCCGGAGTTGTCTGATCCCTAACCTGGGTTACATTTGCGAGAGTGCAGCGAGTCTTTTGGATTGCCAATTGCAGACATATATGGTGCCCTATACTGGGGTCGTATCACTTTCGAGTGACTCTTTCTACTATTCTTATTGGGATCGTCGATCTAAGAAGCAGCTACCTGCTAAAGTCGGGTCATTTCAGTTGTTCCTGAATGGATACACGGAGGCAGACAAGTTTTTGGCCAAATATCCACTTCCAGGCTCGAGATGGGCTCTCCCTGGCATGTATTATACTTATAATGGAATACCTGTCCCTTGCAGTAATGAACCAACTGATCCGGTGACAGTTCAAGATGATACAGATATTGATCTTGATGGTAATCCAGAGTTTAGTTGGACACCTGAAGTCATCCAACAATTTATAGAGGAGCTTGAAAAGTTGGTTATACTGGACTACATTATGCGCAACACGGACAGAGGATTGGATAACTGGATGATTAAAGTTGAATGGAAAGTTCGTGCTAATGGCAAGAAACATCCGGTGGTCAAAATTGGTGCCATTGACTCAGGTTTGTCGTTTCCTTGGAAGCATCCAGATGAATGGAGATCATACCCTTTTGGTTGGTTATTTCTCCCAGTCAGCATCATTGGTCAGCCATTTTCATCAAAGACTAGAAACCATTTCCTGCCACTATTGACATCAACTAAATGGTGGGAGGATAGTTCATTACTTTTCAGGGAGTTGTTTGAGAAAGACTCTGATTTCAAGGAGAGAATGTGGAGAAAACAATGGAGCGTAATGAAAGGTCAGGCGTTCAATGTTGTTGAGAGTTTGAAGAATCCAACGCATGGACCCCTAGAACTGGCTAGGGGTACTAGAATGTTGGTTCATGATCAGGAAATGGAGATTTCTGTGACGATTCCTGTCTCAATAATGAAACATGCGATGAACACGCCGTTGTACAATCCACATCAGGGAATTGCAAAGGGTGGGAAGAGTCCACCACAAGTTCCACATGCATCAGCCAATCTTGAGAGTATCAACGAAGATGAGAATGATTATTATTTGGGCGAGCGAAATGGCGATGATGACGAACTACAGAGAAATTGGAACGACTTGCTGAATGGTGATATCAATGAGAATGAATTTCAATCATCTAAAGGTCAAAAGAGACCTGTGAACTCTTTTGATGACGTTAATCGACTAGATAGTTCGTTTGTTGACTCATCAGCAACAAAGAGAGTGATCATAGAGAGAATTCATGCTGTGACATCCAAGCCTCCTGTCTTTACATGTTGCTGATATTATGTGTTTTCATCAGTATGTATACGAATATATAAGTATCGCAGTTTCCACGCTTTACGCTTCATCATGTATCTCTAAATGACTTTAAACGTAGCTGGGAACCTTCAAGTTACTCATTCTGAATCACATTTTTGCATCGCTCCAACTAGAGGCCAAACCCGTTTTCCAGCGCTTCTGTGACAATCGACAACCTTTGTAGATGTCTCCAACAGTATATTAAGCTCACTTGTGGTTGGCTGAATTGTAATTTGTGTTATTTAGGAGCCCTCTTATTAGAAGTCTATTTGGAAAGTTTCTATAGCAGGTTCTGTATAACAGAATTTTACTGAACCTAATCAACAGTGAAAACAAAACCCGGCCGGTTCAGTCTACTAGATGCTGTTATACTTCGCACGATTAACACCACGTCAATTATCTGAGAAGATGCACCACAACACTCCAAGATGAGTTGAACCCAGTTTGAATGAGAACTGTTACATTTTATGCTGAAAAAACATTGAGATCAGTTTAATTGTTTTTGGATATGCAGGCATGCCTCTTAAACAGGGTACGATGCACGTTTACTCCAGATGTCGTTGAACGTTATCTTGGTGAGTTGTTGACGGATGTGTACATAAAAGCTCTGAGTGGCTCTGATGCAATGATTTCTGTCATTGCATCTCAGTGAACCCTGTCCACTATGGTTCTTGCTCATATTCCCAGGCATGGTATGATGCTAACGAAGATGAGCACGAGCCCTTGTTTAGAAGGTTTCGAATCCCGATATAGAAATGTTGTCATCGCCTCAACATACTGTAGATTCAAGACCAATGCCAAAAGAACGCTTCTTTAGCTCAGATCTCGGTCGTGTCAAGAATCGTAAACAAACAAACAAACAAAAGAAAAAAAAAAAAAAAAAGCGATTCGGGAAATATTCGCGAACCAATCGGGAATAAGTCATCTTTCTGTTATTTACTGCCGTATGGGATCAACGACTCTTGAAAAATTCTGCGATAAAGTTTGATAAGAATACAGTAACCTACCACGACCTCCATCAATGACATTTGAGGACTCCCGCGACATCCTCTCTGTCCAATCACACGTCGTGCACGGGTATGTGGGAAATCGCGTTGCCACCTTTCCGCTCCAATGTCAAGGCTGGAATGTTGATTCCTTGAACACCGTCAACTTTTCTAATCATACAGGTTATGGTTCAGTAAAAGGTACTAAGATCACGCCTGATGAGATTAAAGCACTGTATGATGGTTTGCAACAGATTGGTTTCACTTATGATGCTTTTTTAACTGGATATATACCTGGAGCTGATGCCTTGAGGGTTGTTGGTGAGATTGGGTTAGATGTCAAGGAGAAGAATCCAAATGCGGTTTGGTTACTTGATCCAGTGATGGGTGATGAAGGAAGACTATATGTCAGTCAAGATGTGATCCCGACCTATCAGGGTCTTCTTCTCAAAGGTGGAGTCGATATCATTACTCCAAATCAGTTTGAAACTGAGTTGTTGGTTGGGTTCGAAATCCACTCATTAGACACACTCAAGAAGGCATTGTCTGATTTACACATAAAGTATAAGGTCCACAATGTGGTTATATCGTCAATGAAATTACAAGCTGAAGGGTTTGACTCCCAGAAACTCTTGACTGTGAGTTCAAGATATCTTAACGGAGAGATCTTCACCAATGTGTTTGAGGTTCCTTACATTGAATCGTACTTCACAGGTGTCGGTGACCTATTCTCTGCTCTACTGATTGATAGAGTCCATACCTATTGTAAGGAGAAGAATAGCGAGGCAAAGGATTTCCTCAACGATGCAGTTAATGAAGTGCTCAGTGTCATGTCAATTGTTCTGGAGGTCACCAATGAATCTGCAAAAAGAGCACTAGGCCCAGAAATGCAGTGCAAGATGGGATCTGCGGTCACTATGAAGGAGTGTGAACTGCGACTCATCGAATGCCGCAAGGTGTACGGAAACAAAGAGAAGAAATTTGTGTCAAGGGTTATATAGATTACTAATATATTGCATAATCATTCAAACACACACTCTCTCTTTCTACTAGTCTGGACCAAGAAAAGCGTAGTTTAATATTGATCATGCACGAGTGAAATTGAGCCATGGACTGTTATCCGTTTCCAGAACACACAATTCAAACCCACGATTGTACAGTGGCAGTGCTGACTTTGGTCCAACTTAGATGATGCTGTCCATGAATGTGATGTTTTTTTTTCTCTAGTGACAACCACCAAGGTTTCTTGTTTCCAATAACCATCAAGGTGTAACAAGGCCATAGGCAAAACTAAAAACTTTCACGGGAAACTTTCCAAACCAACCATAGTTGTATTCTGTACCATCTGCATATAATCACTAGCATCTTCAATAGGCTAATATAGCTCCCACTTCTATCCATACCATCATTGTTCTATATCAATCACACATTTGCATTCACATCAACAATACCTATGGGCAGCACAACAGGTCAGATCCTGCGACTTTTCAACAGAGACACTGATGGCATAGTGGTTGAGGAATGTGCCACCACTAATGGCTACGATGGTAATGACCATCTTCGTATTCTTGCAGTGTTCATGATTCTGCTTTCGTCAGCCTTTGGAGCATTTTTTCCTATCCTCTCGTCAAAGTATTCATTTGTGCGGCTGCCTAACTGGTGCTGGTTCATTGCAAAGTTCTTTGGTTCAGGGGTGATCATTGCGACAGGTTTCATACATTTACTAGAGCCTGCATCTGTGGCTCTTGGAAATGATTGTCTTGGTGGTACATTTGCAGAGTATCCTTGGGCTTTTGGTATCTGCTTGATGTCATTGTTTGTTTTGTTCCTCACAGAGATGATTGCACACCACTATGTTGCAAGGGCAGCTGGTGCTGATGGAAATGCACATTCACATTCACATTTTGGGAATTTCGAAGCGGAACAGACCGAACCAGCATCTGCATCCATCAGCCCAAATGATTCTGCTGAAGAAGGCGAGTTCCAAAAGGGACTACTCAAGACACCGTCTACTCATAATTCCCAAAACGCTAATGGCTCACATATGGTTGGTGCCAACCATTTCAGCCACGATGTTGATCACGTTGATCTCGAGGCGTTCAACCCAGATACTGACGCATCAGAGGCTCATGAAACCTACCTCAATCAAATTCTGTCAGTATTTATTCTTGAGTTTGGTATCATCTTCCATTCGATTTTCATTGGTCTCTCACTTGCTGTTGCAGGTGAGGAGTTCAAAACCCTCTTCATTGTCATGATTTTCCACCAAATGTTTGAAGGTCTTGGTTTGGGTACGAGAATCGCAGACACGCCATGGGATGAGTCCAGAAAGTATACACCATGGTTACTGGCACTTGCATTTACATTGACAACCCCTATAGCTATTGGAATTGGTATTGGAGTTAGACACACCTTTGTTCCTGAAAGCAGAACTGCATTGATTGTTAATGGTTGTTTCGACGCCGTTTCTGCTGGAATTCTGTTATATACGGGGTTGGTGGAGCTGATGGCACATGAATTCCTGTATTCCAATCAGTTTAAGGGCAAGGATGGTCTAAAGAGATCATTACTTGCTTACTTTATAATGTGCTGGGGTGCCGGCTTGATGGCCCTGCTTGGTAAGTGGGCCTAAAGCATTTAATCTAATGACAATTTTAACGAAGTTCAACTACTCAAATCAACTACTCAAATCATTGGTAAACTAAAAGGGTTCAGATGCATTAAGTCAGTGCAATGTCTCATACACTCTCTTCTTAGCCGTTTTCTCGACATTTTCCCTATTCTCATAATCGTCAATAAACTCCATGTTGTGATGTAAATTCCACTGATTTTTCAAGAACTTCAAACCTTGCGTGTTAAACCCTAACTCATCTGATGTCTGTTTCAACTCTTTTCTGAGCTTTCCCTTCACATCATCCAATTGGACTTTGATCTGTTCATTCTTCAGACTGTTCAGTTCATGCAAATTCGATCTAATTAGGAAGAACAGGACTCTGCAGATCAAGTTGACACGTTCTTTCAGAATAGCATTACTTTTACACCAAATGTTGATGACTTGGAAGAACTTTAGGACAAATGAGAACGGCAAAACTAGAAGAGCATCATCAAGATGGGATGGTTTGATCTTCACGAGCACGTCAAGGATATACTGTGATCCAGTCTTGTTCAACGCTTGCAGTAATGGATCTTTGGAAGGTTTAGTTGGCTTCTCACCAGCTTTGGTTCTCATCCACTTGGTCAAAAGGGACTGGTACTCAGCTTCTTCCTCAATGTCTTTGCAACCCAACTCCAAGGCTTCTAAAAGCTTTTCACCCGCCTTCAAGGTTTCAATAGTCTGCTGCTTCACGGCAGCAGACTCATCCTCATCACCATCTTCATCTTGTTGGGGTCTCTGTGTGATATCATCGCCTTCCAGATTGTTCAGCAAAGTGGTCTCATAGAGCTCATCCATCTCCTTTTCCTTCTCTTCTTCAATAAAGACCTGGTCATCAGTCTCTTCCCAAATTCTAATACTGTGATCATGAGCCGTTGAAACAACGAATGATGCGTCGTTGGCAACAGCAATGCTCCAAACCTCTGATTGATGGGCACTCAACTTCTGAATACATTCAAACTTGTCACCATCCCAATACTTCAAAAGGCCATCCTTACCAGCACTGAAAAAATTGTGTGTCTCTGCCACAAACTTGACATTCATGATGGAGTCTTGGTGACCAAAGATTGATTTGTGACAATCACCAAAGTCCAGACCCCAAATCTTTATATTCTTGTCTGCAGAGGACGTAATAATCAGTTTAGAATCAAATGAGATATCAATGGATAAAACAGGAAGTTTGTGACCGTACAAACTCAAGAAAAATTTAAGAGTGTCAAAGAAGAAAACCTTCACAGTGTTGTCCAACAAGGACACAGCCAAGTACTTCGTGTTTGGTGAGATTCTGATGGCCAAAATGTCATCAGTAAGCTCAAGTGTCTTCTGATGGGAAATCTTCAATCTCTGCTCTTCGCTATCAACCTTGAACTCCCAGAACTTCACCTTCTTATCAGCAGAACCGGTGACTAGAGTCTTACCATCTGCAGTCAAGTCCAATGACCAGATAGCTCCCTCGTGCGCCTCCACAGTCTCGAGCAAAGTCGATGTGGCAAGATCATAGAGCTCAAGCTCACCAGCTCTGGTACCCACAACAATCAAGGAACCACCTGGCAGGAACTTACATGTCAAGGCATACCCACACTCAAATGTTCTGAGACAGTTAGTTGTCACAACGTTCCAAATTTTGAGAAGACCATTTGAGGCAGATGCTATCAGTTTGTTATTGTCACTAATGTCCAATGATCTGATATCTGTTCTATGTCCCTGGAGGTCAACGGTGTATGATTTAACTGGCGCAGAAACCTCCTTGTTAGAGTATGCAATTGTGTAAGACTCCAAAGTATTACTGGATGTTGATAGAATGACATCCAATTTGGTGCTTGAAGTACTGGACCATGTGGCCTTGTTAATCTTGTAAATGCTTCTGAGGGTTTGATAAGGTTGGACTAACATGTTAACAGCAGATGCTTTCAATGCGATGATAATTTCATCAGAATCATATCCCTTCTCCTTTAATCTTTTTTCTCTCTTTTTGGATGCCTTAGCGATCTCTTCCTCCGTTCTGATTCTGAAGATCTCTAGAGTCTTATCTGCATTCTGAAGGTAAAAGAAGGCGTTGGATCCAACCTTGATGTGGGAAATTTCAACACCTCTTGCTTTACTCTGCTTTTCAAAAGCACCAAAGTCCTGAATCTTCACTTCTTGAGACAAATCAAACTTCCAAACCTTTAGTTGGTTTTCTCCGCCACTGGTAATGATAATGTCACCAATGATTTCAAATCCCCAACACTCTCCAATATGAGCAACATGTGTTTCAGTACATTGTTGTGATTTAAGATCCCATAGCTTGATCAAACCATCCTTGGATGTACTCACCATGTATTCGTCATTAAACCAAAGACCAGTGATTTGATCCTTGTGGCCTCTTAACTTGAACAAACCAACCTCACCAACCAAGTCCCAGAAGATAATATTCGAGTCTCTAGAACCTGAAATCAATCTTGTTCCCTCATTATCGAACCGTAAAAGTGTTATGCTTGACTTGTGGCCATGAAAGTTAATCAAGACGGTACCAGAGATCAGATCCCAAACCTTAATGGAGCCATCTTCATGTCCACAGGCGAGAATATGGGTGTCTTCATGGTAAACAATAGCAGTGATTTCTGATGGTTTCCCTAGCTTAGCATCAGATGCACCCGGTGGTAAACCATCTCTCAATCTCTTGACAAGTTCACCTGTTTTGATATCCCAAATGAGGATCTCTTCTAGACCTGCAGTGATGATTTGACCAGAGGAGGTCTTGTTGGTAGGAGGAAGCCAGACAATGTTGGACTTCGATGATACAACACCAAAGCATTTCGCTTGCTCGAAACGTTGGTATGATTTCACCATTGGTTGGGTAGGTGTGATGTAGTGATTTGTCAATTAAGCTGGCCTTTTGTTCTTGAACAAAAAATCTGCAGTAAAAAAAATTTTGGTGATGAGCTTTACGTAATCTGATTAAGATTTTTATTATGTAATCATTTTTACAGTTTTCCAGCAGCTCTTGCCATCAATTTGACACCTAGGATCGAACTAGCTAGCATTAGTACTAGCGTTGTAACAGCTTACAGATTAATTGCCCAGAGTCAAAGCTATCCAAAACCCATAAATCATTTAAACATAAAACAAATGTATACTTCAAAAAAAGGAAACAAAGACAAACGTTCTTCACTTGTTTTGATCAACAGACTTGGAAATACCAATACCTTGAACTCTTTGAGTGTGTGCTGTATTGGCTGGCCACTTTCTGACACTTCTGATTTCATCCGACGAGAATCCAGGCACTCTGATGTTCCAATTCTTCTCCAGGTGTAGTTGAAGGTCCTTGGCTTCCAAGTTCTCACTCTTGCGGTGCTTGGCCAGCCGACAGGCAAATCCAGTGACATTGGTGACAAACTCATCAGCCAAATCAAGGAGCAACTCTTCCACATCACCATCAATTACAGTCTGTCCATCACCTTCGTCTGCACCAACTGTCTTGACTAACTCACTAAGTTTTCTCTTGGACAAAACACGATCACTTTGCATCTCAAAAGGTGGCAGCTTCAACAGAGCAGGTGTTGTCAGGGCAGGGGAAGCAAATCCATTACCACCAGTGAGACTTGGTCTGTTTTGAGTGGCTGTGATGGCAGTAGGTGGCTTTACATTCAGCTGTGCTGGGATGTTGATGGAGGAAACTGAAGACTTGTAAATGTTTGTACTGACATTGTTCGCGCTAGCAGCTGCTTCACTTGGTCTTGCAGCAGCATTGACATTGGTGACAGGGGTATTTGGTGAGGCAGATGTGCCAACCCTATTCAGGTTAGCGTTAGAAAACTCACTGTTAGGTTGTGGGGTACCAATACGAGATCCAGCGGTCTGTTGCTGTGGTGGTATGGTCTTTCTCTGCACTGGTGGAGACTGTTGTGGTTGGTTATTAGGTAGCTGTTGAAAGTTTGGTGCTGAAACAGCTGGCGATTGGGGCTTATTGAGTGGATGCTGTCCAATCTGTTGATTAGGAGCACTGCTTGATAACTGGTTGAATTGTGGATTTGATTGAGGTACCATTCCAGGCTGTTGTTGAAACTGGAAGTTCTTGTTTTGAGAGTTGTTCAGGTTTTGAACCTGGTTTGACTGATTCTGACCATTAGGCAACTGAAAGTTGTTACCCTGAGGTATCTGGGACATCGTCTGAGCAGCTGTCAATTGTGGTGTTCCTCCAGCTGAAACTGGATTGGCAATTCTGTTTGCAACTTGTGGTTGAATGTTGGGATTTTGTTTGGATAGTTGTTGGGTGAGGCTATATGCTGCATTTCTGTAACTTTGGAAACGTTCTCTTAAAGTCTGTTCTTGCTGTTCCATCTTAGCCAACGATTCAGGTGGCAAGGTATTGGACTTCTTTGCCTCCTCGATAATTTTCAGCTTCTTATTATACTCATTCAGAATTATCTTCAGTTGCTGCAGCTGTTGGATTGGAGTCTTTGCTTGTTGCGTAGATGGGGAGCCTGCCTGTGCCATTTTATTTGGTGAGGCCGTGACACCTCTGTTAGCACCATTGTTACCAATGGCAGGATTATTGTTCTGACTGATCGGTCTTGGCTGTTGAATCTGTTGTGGGTGGTTTATTGGTGAGTTCTGTTGTTGCTGCTGCATAGGAGTCACCGCCTGTTGCGGAAATTGCTGTTGTTGAATTTGAGGAGATGCATTATTTGGAACTTGTTGACCATTTAGGGCACCCATGTTATTACCAACCGTTGCGTTATTATTACCGGTATTTCCATTGACATTACCCGCCTTCTGCTGCTGCTCTTGGTACTGCAAGAGAATACTCTTGATTCTTTGAGCTTTCAACAAGTGTTGTTTACCTTCAGGGGTATCGACACCAACCTCTTTTGCTTTATTGATCTCAGCTGTACACTGTCTAGCCAGCTGTTGGATCTGGTTGAGTCCAATTTGAACACGTGGCTGTTGACCCTGCGGTAAGCCTGGGTTGTTCTGTTGGCTCATGGCTCTCTTGTAAGCAGTGATGAACACAGGTGTTGTTGTTGATTTAACTTTGTGACGGTTTTCCGTTGTTGTTTGTTCTCTCTGTTTTTCATCGAAGAGGATGGGAGATTTGGGGGTTACCCGGCTAAAGAGAAATAACATAGACTACATACCGACAATAGCCCCTATCAATAAATTGAATCCTGTATACAACATTAACCGTTGTTGGGGCCATAGCGTTCATGATGGAATTCAACAAACTCATCTATCAAGCTTGGCCAGGCCGCATTTTCGTCATAATGCTCTAGTTCTGGGTCTTTGTCGTAGTCCTGCAGGAAGACAAAAAACATATTCCAAGTGTCCCTCGAAATGGCCTGCTTCCACTCTTCATTCAAAAAAGTGACCCATCTCTGTATCTTGTTCCCGTACATCGGTGAGAGAAGTAACTCCCAGTAAGCAATCGCGGTATCAAGTGGTAGTGTTCTTTGGCCCTCGTCCAACAAGAAAGAAAACGCAAACTGGTAGACTTGCTTCAAGTATGCAATATCAGTGCCCAGTTTCTTGTCCAGCTGTTTGATGTACTTCTGCATGTCCTTTATGGTTTTTGCATTCACGCTTTGCCATTTGATAATGAAACTTCTTCTCTCAAACACACCCACAGATGGCGACTCAAGGAACTCAGCGAGCGCCAATGTCACTCTGTCTTCCGGCTCATAACCCAGATCAGAGAGATAGTTCATCGTTCCATCAATGCCAAACATGTCATTGCCAGAATCATCTTTGTATTTGTCGAAAAGAGCACTCAGTGATCTGTTATCGCCGCGTGCCCCTGAGCCTTGGTGTGATAGGTAGTCGTTGATCGCCAGTTCCAGGTCATAGTTTGAGTTACGTAGGAAGTTATCCGCAATCGCCCCAGTTGTCTGTGTAAAATCAATGAACTGATCCCTCAGCTGGAGCTGCACTCGGGTTTGACGGGACATTGGAAATGCTTCTTCTTAACACCATGTGGCAGTTGACTGCTGACCAACTTTGATTCTTTCAAAACAGCTTACCTCAGCATAGAAATGATAAATCATAAAGCCGAAAATCCGAAGTCCTTTTGTTTACACATCAATGGCAACGAAACACCTTCACCTGATTCAACGTCACTTTCAGTATACTGTAATGATCATGATTGAGCAGTTCAGAGATGTTTTTCCTGCACCAGAACCACCAGTTGAAGGGGACTACCAGGCAGTGGCCAACTGGCTCATGAACCATGGGCACAAGGAACCCAGCCAGCGTGTTAGAGCGGCTATCAAGTCTTTGGCAAAGACGGCCAACGTACACACTCTCATGAACATCTATCAGGACCAAATGCGTGCACAGTTGAACAACATGTCCACTTCAGATCTGTCGCAGTTGAGAAAAGTCAAAGAGTACTACGTCTTCCCCGTATACTACTTGGCACTATCAGAGTTTGAATTCATCACCTTTGAACGCACACTGAACACACTACTAAGGTTCCAAGTATCAAGGCTGAATGACTTGCTACCTACGGACATTGACTTCTTGAATTCCATTGATTGGGATATGAGTGAGATTTCCAATTTGAACTACGAGGAAGAGTTGAACCTGAAGACCAAATCCTATGAACAGATATGGACCAGATCAGTTCTAACTGAACTTGATCAGAGTGACCTTGCAAAGAAAAAGGTTGCCAAACTACGCATATCTGAAATCTACAGTATTGTTGAAGCATATCCAGACTCCATACCAGCCTTATTGGACTTGAAAACCGCCATTGACCCTTCACAGAGAACGCTCCTCATCAGTACTTTCACCACACATTGTTCCCAGAGCTTGCTACATGCTGGGACAAACACCAATGAGATAATTTTATTCTTGGTATCCACTATCAAATCATTCCTCATCATTGACCCAAGGTCAGTCTTATTAGACAATGCGTCCAGGCCAATAAGGAAATACCTGAAGGAAAGAGAGGATACCATTGCTAACATTGTGCATGGTCTCATCAGTTATGACGAGAATCCACTGTACACCCTCTCAGTAGAGCTTGCCAAAAAGACCTCGTTTACTATCAACAATTTGACCTTGGATTGGTTTCCAGATCCGATTGATGCTCTACCTGACTTCAGAAAGCAAGATATCATTGAATCCTTGATCTCTATTTTTGAGACCAAAGAGCTATTCATTTCAGAGCTGGTGAAGGCATTTTCAAAAAAGTTATTATCGTTTTCGGACGGATATAACATCGATGATATCCACGTGAAGCTACAGCAGTTGAAATGGAAGTTTGAAGAGAATGATTTAAACAGCCTGGATGTTATGTTGAAGGACATCCTTGATTCTGAGCGGATTGATGCATTCATACATGATGAAATTTCTGAGCTGTCTCCATCATTTCACTTTTCACTTCTATCTTACATGTATTGGCCAGAGTTTGAACCTGCAGAATTCAGACTACCGGCAAGTATTGAGCAGCAGATGGATCTTTACTTTGAGGCCTATAAGCTGGACCAGAGAGGAAGAAATTTGAGATGGATTGACTCTGGCGTTGTGTCCATTGACCTTCAGTTTGCTGACAAGGTCTTAGCACTGGACGTTTCTCCATCACAAGCAGCTGTCATTACTTGTTTTGATGAGTGCTCAAAGGCTCTGTCAGTTGATGATATTATCTTGAAGTTAGGTATGACCAGTGAGATTGCGAATAACGCGTTGAAATTTTGGGTTCAGAGATCAGTACTGAAAGAACAAGACGGAGGATATCAAGTGTTGGAGACTCCGCTGAGTGCGGAAGAATTTGGTCCAACACACTAGTTTCGCATAGTCATCTCCACTTACGTAGTACAACATGAATGACTTATCACTACAGTTACATATGCCTATAATCATTAATTCATGCAGACATCATTAAATTGGAAAGCAATATCCACAATCATGCTTTTCCCAGTACATTACTATACTGTGCTTCAACCTCCTTCACCAATTTCTGCAGCCCGACAATGACAAGTTGATGTGTCAAGCCAGGAAAATTCTGTCTGTTCAATCCAAACCACTCCAATGGTGGCGTAGCATCACCCAATTCCTTCAATTGAGGAGCCTCAATGATGGGAACCTCAAGTGCAACATAATGATACTTGTCTCCAAGAGTGACATCCTTGATCTTCTGATCAATCTTTTCATTGAGGAAAAGTGGTACTCTCTCTGCATCAGTACCCGTTGCATCCACCATATTGGAGTCCTTTGGGAGTCTTGTTGCCAACGCATTCACATGAATAGCCCACATCTCACGAATAAAACCAATTGAGCCCAGATTCCAACGGATATCAACTTTGCCGCCAAAAGAGCTTCGGTAAACAAACTTAACAACTGATGAATTGGCCTCGATGAATGTAGTCATCGAACACTTGAGAGAAGGGAAGATGAAAATAGTACCACCATGTGCATTTCTGCTATTTGCAATGAACTCATCAATTGTTAGAGAATTGATGGAGTCTTCTGGTGGTTGGGACTTGAAGGAGGACAATGATACATTGATATCCTCCAAATTCAATTTCAGATCAGTCTCCAATTTATCCACTCTTTCGATCATCTGTTGTCCAAAGTTTGCGTTCATTCCTCCAACATTCACAATTAAAACCTGGGAGTCTAGGAGAGAGCCAGGATAAACATGCACCAAACAATTTCCAAGTTTAACCTCAAGTTCGGTTCTTAGGCCAGTCAGAACATCAAGAATACCATCATCAGAAGATGCATCAGGCACATTAACAGTTTCATCTGCCAAATATTGTTTGTAGGAGTTCTTGTTATCTTGACGAATGCGCGATAGTGTATTGTAAACATCCACAACATTGGAAGCAGCAAAAGAAGTCAAGAACACCTCAATGGAGTCACAACGTGCTCTTGCAACAAGTCTGTCTTGAAGTACCTTCTCCTCGTCAACTTGGTTGAAGACATTGATAAGCATCTTGCCAATCTTACCGATAAGGAATACATTATAGTCAAAGGAAGCTTTGATTTGAACCGCGCCAAATCCAAAAGATAATTGAACAGATGGAGCACCGTAGACATCACCAGAAACAGACCAGTGAATGGATGTTTGGATCTGTAAGTCGTCAACCTCCAAATGACCACTCAATCGTCCTTCTGCCTTCAAAGCCACATTGTCCAAAATAACCATCAAATCCTGTTGACGTTCTGATTCTTTTCTGGACCTCACAGTGATCTTGTCAAAGTTCAAATTGACGACACCAAGTGAATAACCCAGGTCAATCTCAAAATCGAGATCCTTCACCGAGAGATAAACTTCCCAAGGGATCAAAGTAGTAGTATAGACCCTTTGCAATTTTCTGATCACAAGTTCATCGCTTGCATTATCCAAATTAATTGCCAGCGAATGAATGCTGCTTGAGGAAGGAGCATTAGGGAATTTCCAAAGATCCGTGAACAAATCAATGTCCTGAAGCTGCTTCAAATACAAGTATGACTTGACTTTGTCGAAATGACTGTTGGTGTATAGCTTGAATGAGTTCTTGCCACATAGCATGGCAGTTAACAGAACCTCATCAATCGACACAGAACCACTAACTTCTCTGGAGAAGGAATGTTGCAAAGAAGCACCAATCTTTCCCACACGAGCAATACCCGACAATGGATAACTGTCATCATCCTCATTTGTTCCAAAGTAGATATCGATGCTCTCAATCCCCACCACAGTCTGGATCTTGGCAGATGGTTCACAACTTAGAGTCAGCTCCTGCTTATCAATGTGCAAAGAGAAGCGCATTTGGGTGCTTTCAAATAGCTTCAAGAAGTCGTTCAGATCTGTTCTTATTGCAGAAGGCTGTTTTGGCTGCCTTTCCAAATTGCTTGATGATAAATCATCCTGTTTTCCCACGTACCTGACCGTTTCCCAAACATCATAAATGACTGGGACACAAGTGCTGTGCAAAATATTACTTGAGGAAAATGTGAAGACCTGGAAACTGAGATAATGTTTCTTCAGCCCAGAGGATTTTGCATAAGTTGTAACAATCTTGATAGCCGGTGCTCTGAGTTGGAACGAAGGAGCATATGGATCATTCTCATAACTGAAATCTTCCCATTTTGTCATTCTCACAATAGCACCAGCATACGTCATTGTGAAGTTGATTGATGTCACATCTGAAGGCAAGCTGTAGTTCTCTTGAGTTAGGGAACCTTTTGAAGAAATGTCTTGTTTCAGCACAAATTCATTATTGGTTAAAGAGTCCATCAGAGCGAGAGACTTGATTAACTGCTCAACAAACAAAACAGACGATGTAATGAACTTGAAATCAAGTTCTTCACCTGTCAAGTTGATTTGGATGTCTTTTTTAGTTTGAGTGTGAACAATAGAGTATGTGACTTGAACATTTGGCAAATAGGCTCTATTTGGTCTTGAAACTTCGTTACCAATACTGTAAAACGTATTGGTGTTGTTGCCATTGGCTAGCGAAAAGAACACACCAATGATGGTCAATTTTCCCAGCGATCCTTCCGTCACAGCAAAGACCTTGTCACATCCAGCAATCAAACCAGGTGAGTACTCCGTGGGTTCATCAAAAATGAATCCAAAACAAAAGTTGTTGGACAAGATGTGAATTGATGAGAATCCCAGTTGTTCCCAGATCTCAGCAGTTGTTCTCTTTGGAAGCTGCTCTTCGGCTTGAACTGATTTTGCAGGGATAAGACTCTTGAGCTTTGAACTGACAATTTCCATGTTCTTGACAAACGATTTAAGCCGTACCAGTGATAATGGAGTAAGCATCACTCTTGAATAACCGGATTCGACTTCAAGTGTTCTCTTTCCTGTAGAAACATCATTGATGATCTTCATACCAAAATTGAAATCAACAAAAGATGAGCATCCCAAGGAGATATCATTAGATTTCAATCTAAGTTGAGTACTATCCACATTCATTTCACCATACGGCCAGAGTTTGGGTTTATTCTTGCCCAAGACCAAGTCAAAGTACTTCAATGATAAGTCGTTCATATCCAAAGAAAACACAGTACCACCCATATCAATTCCAATAGTGCTGGAGTGATTACTCACCATGAGCTCCCTGATAACAAGATCTTGTGAGACCCTGGCTTGGCCCTTCTTTTCTGACTCTGATGTAAGCAAGCTTTTGAAAACCTCAGTGATGAGAACTGTGTTGGTAACAGCTGTCTCAAAGTATTTGTATGTAGGTTCAGCAGCGAACAGAACTTCAGAAAAACGTAAGGACAAGTCATCGGAAGATAAGCTCAATTGTAGTTCGTTTGATAACTGTGCAAAGGACATATCGACTGTGGACTTCTTGGAGATGGTTGTCACAATGGAACGCTTTTCCGCTGCAGTCTCAACATTGAAAATAGTGCTCAATAGGCTGAAAGAACCAGAAAGTTCATTATTGGTAACCACGCAGGTGGCTTCAAAGTAATCATTGACACCATGCATATCCAATGAGTCTAGACTATGGATCTCCCAATTGAATGACCGATTCAACAAGTGGAACTTCAAAACATTTGACGCTTCCTGGGATCCACTCTTCGCCGCCTTACAAACAGCATGTTCTTGTCTTGGAGTAATCATTTCCTTGATTAGTTTGACATCTTCACTTAGAGACTGGGAAAACTGTTCAACTGTTTCTCTTGAAGCTGGAATATTGAGGGATGCAGAATCACTAGAACACTCGATGGAAATAGTTCCAGTGAACTTTCCTGAGCAAACATTGATATCACCAATACCATAGGTAAGTATGGTCTTATCAGCGTAGGAAACAGCAACCACCAACTCTTCTGTGGTTAGATTGAAAATCAATTCAAATGGGTTCTGTCCAGCCTCTTTGAAAACTGTAGATGATAGCGCCTTCTTTAGTTGCAGATGCAGTAAAGATTGGTTCAGGTTCGCTTTCAAATCAACATCTTCAATGGACAAAACAAGATGAAGTTCTGAAGCATCTTTGGGAGAAACCATTACATCAGAATCCTTTGAGTCATTAAGCAAGTTCAACTTTGATAGGGCTTCCAAGCTCAATTCTAGTGGATGAAAGATTCCTTGAACATTCCCAAGACTAATCGCAACGCTTCTGCGTGTAAACAACTGGTCATCTGATGACGCCTTCTCCTCATCAGAGGAAACATGTATATCTGACACTTGAATGAAGCTATCATTACTGTCGCCACCAACTAGCCTTGTCAAGATAGTTTCAATGAAAAGGTCACATGATTTTGCTTTAAAAATCTCTTGAGGCTTGTTAGTGGAGAACACGTATTTGAAGATGAAACTATTCCCAATGTCCTCAAACTCCCAACTTCTCCATTGCCTGAACACTCTGAGAACCTCAGTCATTGCAACCCCTGGTGGAAAATCAAGGGAAATCCCATTTTGTAACTCAAGCCAATCTGGAGGTAAGTTGTCAAAAATGTGGCGCAGTCTAACCACAACATTCCAACTATCATTTGCTCTGATATGGTTCTTGGACAGTCTGATGATATAGGCAGGACGCGTGATCACCGGAGGATCATGCTCAATAGTGTACCTCATACTTGCTAAGGCAATCTGATGAACCAAAGATGTCTCAAGTGACTTCCACTTTTGACCGATCGTTTTTATCCTAGTACCATACTTGCGCATAATAAGGACATAACCTTCAATAAATGTCATTAACCAATCATTAGATGCAGTCTGGATGGATGTGTGAATACCCCTCAATGACACAGATGAAGTCAATTCCAGTGACTCTTTCATCCAAGCCTCCAGATCGTCTAGAACAAGTTCAAAAGCTGCTTCCTCGGTGGAAGATTCATGAAATGAAATACCAATGGAGCCCACATGCAAGGCAAATGATGTCTCTGCTGTACCATTAGTAGCAAACCCCTTGGCGAAGACCAGAGACGGGCTCTCTATCACCAAATCCATATGTTCCATTTTTAAGATTTGACTTGCATCCAGCCATGGTTTGTTACACATTCTCAAGTTCATAGCTGGTGTCACAAATCTGAGGTTCAGACACCTTTCGTTTACTTTGAAGTTCTGGGTTAGTCTCTTAAGAACAGCAATATGAAGATCATCTAGAATGGAGTCAAGCTTTTCTTCGATACTCTTTTCAACGAGTGTCAAGATTGGAGTGAGCGATTCCAGGCACATATCAACATCAATATTACCAAAATTCAAGATAATGTTGTCTGTCTCGTACCCTGGATCCCCTTTCAATAGAGGGGTGGTATCTTCAATGTCGTATTCAACAGTGGATTCAACATTGACTCCAGTTACTGATTCCCAATATTTTCCTCTGGATTTCACAGTAGTTTTGTTCTCGTCACTTGAAGATTGAGTCTCAGATTCATAGGACTGATCTTCACTCACAAACTCTACGCCCAAGTCATCAAGGACTTCGTCGACAGTCTCCCTAGTTAATGGAAAATTCACATTTGGTAAGGAAAAACCGGGTATTATTGATCCAAGGAGTTGATCATACTGCGGTCTCAAATCATCTTCAATAAGGAAAGGTGCTCTATGGAAAGGTCCATCGTGCTTCATTAAATGCTCATCCTGCTTTCTCTTAACTTCTTCATAATCTTTCTTTAGGCAAAAGTTAGTCACTCTCATTGCGGTATTGACATCAAGCAGAATTTCAGAAGATTCGATATTCAACACTTTCACAGAAAGAAGTTCGCAATCAAATGATATCTTGCTAGAAAATCTGCAGTTTGAATTGTCAATGAACCTGAAGATCAGAGAGCGTAGATTAATGCAGATTCTTTCCTTCATATCAGGTTCGCTCAATGTGATATCAATATTTGGTACCGCGATGTTCAGGTTGGTTGTGTCCCATAACTCGGGCTCTTCAATATCAAGCTTGTTCTCAATGTTCTTATAACCAAAGCCAAACTTCACTAAAGAATGAACGAATGCTCTCAAAGACTCAATGGGGCCATCAAACGAAATATCGCCTGGAAGAATAGACCACTTACAAAAGCACGTCGGTTCATCTGGCGGTAGTCCAAACACTCTGTGGCCGTGAATCACGAGGCCATCAAGGAGCAAATCGTGACCTTCAGGGTCGAATTGAAAGTTTGGACGATCCAAAAGGGCGTAGGGGTCGCAGTCAGATAAGAAATACCCTTTGATTGGACTAGAATCAACCTGCATGTCCATGTAGTAGTTGGTAAACCTGATATCAATATCAAGAGTTTCAAGTGGCAGTGAGAAATTGGAGTTTGAGTCATAAATGTGACTTGGCAAAACAATACAACTATCAGTCACACAAAATGAAAAGTGAACATCCGTCTCGTTCTCATTTCTCTTGAAGTCAGAAGCAGTGTGGTTCTCTTCTGGGTCTTCTGATGCCGCAGGCTCATCCAGAGATCTCGTGTACTCTTCCAGCGTCTTAAACGTGGTAAAATCACCAAAATAGTTTTCTTTGATACCCATAATGTATTTCGCAACAAATCCGTAGCATTGAAGGCAGACAGACTCACCTTTGCAACCAATGACGATCGTATCCACAGAATCTAAGCCAACTTCTGCGTAATAAGTGTAGGATCCAGTCACCTGAAAGTTTCCACTTCTTCCTACCTCCTTGACTTTCAAAAAGTTATAAAGTGTATGCCAAGGGGGCGTGTCAAGAACCAAGCTGAATCCCGGTGTATCAATAGTGTAATCAACCGTAGTGGATTTTCTGATTATGCTGTCCATAGGGACAGTGACACTGAGATTAATCAAGTCACCTTGTAGGGAAAGATAAATGTTGTCATTGAAGTCAAGAGGATTATTCACAATGTTCGCATCATTAATGTTGAAGAACAGCTTGTAGTCGTTGATCTTCCAGTCAAAAACGTAGGTAAAAGGTCTGAAAAGTTCGTAGGGGGTAGGGTCACCTGATCCAAAGTCACTCAAGAGATCAGCGATCAAAGTGATATGTTCACGAAGAAGGAACGTTTGGACTCCAATTGATTCATTCTTCAAGTTCCATGTGGTGTGCCCATTCCAGCTCAATGGGAATCCAATATCAGAAGAGAAAGAATGCTTTTGACATTTCAAGAAGATATCATGATTCACACTGGAACGAACCTCCAAATCCAACAAATTAATGTCCAGCATGTTGCTATAACCTGACTTGGAAGCAACAAACGAGCTATTCAAAGAAATAGTAGACTCTTTTGAAACTTTCAATTCAATCCAGCCAAAAGGTCTAACTGAGTTTGGAATGTTCTGTTTCTTGAACTCTTCATCTTTACTCATTTCACGTATTGGGATTCTCAGGTTCAAGGTGTCAACAACTTCAACATTGATCTTGAATTTAGTATAAATTCGTCTTTGGTTTGGTCTTAATTTCTTCTGTGGCACTCCATCTCGGCAAATTGACGGCATCAACATCTGGTGCAAGCTGTGTCTCTGTCGATCCATCCATGGACCAGCATGAATCGTGGCAGAGTATAGTTGCATATCAAATCCATAACGTGGAGCAGTACCACCATTTCCTACATCTAATCCGTCCAGAGGATCTGTTTTGGGGGCATCAGATGGCACCAGGCCTGGAAGGTCGTAAAAATAATGAATATGACTCCTTTCAGCAGCCAAAATAGTAGTATACTTGGCATACTCAATGTCTTCATCAAGTAAGAGTTCTCCGGTTGAGCCAGTTTCGGCATCGAAGTATTTAGCCAAACCACGCCAAATTTCTGTTTCCTTCTTCTTCCGTCTATCCAAATGGCTTACCATCTTCACAAACTTGTTGAATAATTTCCACTTCTTACCATACTTTTTGCTAGTAGCCGGTTTCATTAGGGAATCCTCTTGGCTCATTTCATAGAAAACGTTAGGTTTCAATGACACTGTGAGCTTCTCTATATCAAGCTGGAAAGACTGTGTAGCATAATCAAAGGCGCTTGGTGCTCTTGCATTATCAAGATCCCCATTCATACTGTTGAACGACACAATCAAAACACCATGTGTGGTCTTGTTGCCTGCAACAATAGCGCCTTTACTAACCCTGACCTGAAGTGGAAAGAGCCCAGACAATAGAGAAGGGCCAACAGGTTTCTCAGCGTCAGTTTGAACGAAACTTCCTTCACTCGCACTTTGTGAGAAAATGTCATAGGCTTCCTTCTGGCCATCTTGAGTAGTTTCCTCATCATCTCTGTTTCCTCTCTCCTCAGAAAGTACCTTCATGATGTTATCATACGAAACAGTTCTGTTGTATACGAAGTACTCCAGCCCTTCAAGCTCCAGTAAGTACCGACAAGGCAGTTTCGAGTTCTTAGTGATATTGATATCCTCGCCATCTCCAATAATGAAACAGCTTCTTCGTACGTTTGGCAGCCAGTATCTCCATGTCAAACTTCCTTGCAACACACACAAAGTTTGGTCTTTGTCGATAATAGTGAGGTTTCTGAAAAACACTCTTCCACCAAGAATGGAGAGCTTAACTGATTGAATATCGACTCGCACATTCTTCGTTGGCCATATGGTCCATCGCAGAAGTAGTGATAGAGTTGCACCTGTAAGCCGCGTGAAATAAAAGATGATCGCAACGGCCAGAACAAGGATTAATATCCAGTCCACAATAAAGACCCAACTGAAGTCCGTAGAGGGGGAAATAGGGACTGAGGCAAACTTGGAAGACGATTCCATAATCGCTTTGGGCGTTGGATCACACGCGTTTGTTCAACCCTGTTCTCAGTTGGTACTCCTCAAAACAAAAGCCATCTAACAACTACTGGTGTCCGGGTGTATTAGGAGTTATCACTCACATTATGTCATGCTTACGTATCAAGTTAGGACCAGAATGATACGGCCTTCATCAAATAGTAAGAACCCAAACATGTAACATTAGTAGTACATACAGCACGTTGGTTCATGTGCTTTCCAGCATATCACGGTTCTGAAGCGTGATACTCCGTGTCATGTTATTTACCTTATAGATACCGACAAGCTGTTGCGCCAGCTCAAACATATTGTTTCTCAATGAAATGACAACAAACTGGGCATTCTTGGTACGCTCCTTGATATAGTTTGCAACAATGGAAACATTTCTAAAATCCAACGCAGCATCAATTTCGTCCATGACATATAAAGGCGTTGGCTTGTAAGTATGAAGGGCAAACACCAAAGCCAGTGAACTCAAAGTCTTCTCACCACCAGACAGGTTCGAAATGTTCTTCCAACTCTTTTTCGGTGGCATAACACTGAACAGTATACCTTCAGAAAACGGATCCAAACTGTCAACCAGTTCAAGCTCTGCATTACCACCCATTGTGATCATCTGGTACATTTCCTTTAGGGTTCCAGAAATTATGTTGAAGCCTTCCATAAACTCGTCTAATCTCTTCTTCTTCAAAGACTCGCTCAATTTTCTCTCTTCATCTCTCTCTGCAACTGCATCATTCAACTCCTTCTTTCTGGAATCATACTCGGCAGCCTTCTGTGCATATTCTTCAAGAGCTTCAATATCAGCCTTGGATTCTTTGACATAAGACTCTAGCTCTTCAACCTTGGTTTCTAGCTTCTTCAGATTCTGCGATTCAATTTCATCAGGAGATAGTTCACTAACAGATGGTTTTGTGTATCTGCTGATCTCTTCCTCACTTTCCAAAAAGGACAATAGCTCGCTGTAATCAGTGATTTGAAGGGATTCAATTCGATCTTTACAGTACTGAAGAGTCTTTTCTGCTTTCTCTTTAGCAGCCTTGTGAACATTGATATCATTTTCGATTTCAATTTGAGCTGATTTCAGCTCATTGATTGCCTCCTGCTTCTCGTCAAGCGTCTGCTTCAAGGACTCTGCCTTCAAATCGAATTCTTCCTTTTTGAATATCAGCTTACTGAGTTTTTCCTCAAAGTTCTCAAGAGCTTCAACCTTCTGCTGATAGCCTTTCTCCATTTTTTCCAACTCTGCTCTTAGGTTCTCAATTTCTTGCTCCTGTTCCTCCTTCTTAGACTTCGTATACCTCTTTAACTCATTTTCAAGTTTCCTCAGGGCATGTTTATTCTGACCGAGCTTCTTGGTCACAATCTCAATCTTCTGCTTGATACTATCAACTTTAGAGTCTTGCATCCGAAGCTTCACACCACCAACTTCCATAATCTTCTCTTGTAAGTTATCAATTCTTGCTTGAATTTCTTTGGACTCTTCAACTAACTGGGCATGTTCTGCTTTCAATTCCTTGACCTTTGACTCTGCAGCGGAGGTTTCTTTGTCGTTGGCCAGGGCAGCCTCTTGGCTCTTTATGAGCTCTTGAAGTCTGATCTTAGAGTTCTTCAATTCATTGTTCAGAGATTCAATGTCAAACTTATGCTGGGATATCAGGGTGTCAATCTCCGGTTGTCTGTTTTTCAGGCCCTTCAAGCCATTTGTCATCTCAAACAAGGTATTCTGAGCCAAACTATAGCGAGATTCCTTCTCTCCCAGCTCCTTCTCCAGCCTCAGGACTTCACTTTCAGAAACCTCACCAACCTGTGAAGTAGACTTCATACCACCTCGGCTCACAGTGTGACCTCCACCACTCAATGTACCGGATTTGTCAATCAGTTTACCATCAAGGGTAACAACCCTGTATCGTTTGGCACCATAGGCAACCTGATTCGCCTCCTTCATGTTCGACGCAACCAATGTGTCTTGAAGAACACTGTAAAAGGCGTTTGCAAACTTGGGATCCTTGGGTCTCACCAAGTCAAAAAGTCTTGGAACATTGTTTGGGGTTCTGATTGGGGATAGGTTGAAGTTTCTTAGTTTGGTCAAAAGTATGAAACGAGAATATCCTAGATTGTTCTTTCTTAGGTACTCAATGCTCTGTTGACCCACCTCTACTGTTTCAACAACCATGTCGTCTAACTGGCCACATGCTGTAGATATAGCCACATCGTACTTGTCATCAATGTACCCCAAATCACCCAACCTTCCATAAAAGCCTTGGATACGGCCAGTCTCTTGAAGTCTCATTAAACCAGCCAACACTTTATTCTTATTCTGGGTGGTGGATAAAGAGCTCCGAGCCTCTAGTGTCCTCTGGCGATGGCTTGAAAGGTCAGAACTCATTGATTCCAACTTGACGGAGGCGCTTTCGCACTCTTCGATACCCATTCTGATCTGGTTCTCATTATGAGTGTGCTCTTCTTGTAGAAGTTTGATATCATCTTTATGAGTGACAGCTTCAGTGCTGATCTCTTGCATACGTTCCTTCAATTCAATGATACTCTTTTCAGACTGAGCTCTCTTTTCATAAAGCATCTGAACCTGACTTTCAGCAATGGTAATCTCTGATTTCTTTTGCTCGAGACGTTTCTTCCATGGTTCAAGTTTGGTCTGCTGGATTTCAATATCTGCAGTGAACCCCTTGGTTTTCTCAGTCAACTCTGAACGAATTTCATCCAAAATTGCTTTCTCTTCAGCCAAGGACAGTTTAAGTGACTCCAATTCTGAGTTATATGTTGTATTCTCCTCACTGATGGTCAGAAGCTTAAATTCAGCTTCTTTCATAGCTGTAATGGCAATATCCAGTAACTTCTGACTCTTCTTGATCTTGTTTTCAGTACTCTTCTTCTTCTCCTCAAGGGCAACCTTCTCTCTATCACCCTTCTTCTGCAAGTCTTCAAGCTTCTTGATTTCACTCACAACACTCAGAGCATCTTTCAAAGCCTCATTGTATTGGGTTTCGAAAAGAGTGTTTTCCTTGGTGATTTCATCTGTTTGTTCTTTCTCCTTTGCAAGACTTTCATTAAGCTCAGATAGTATTGTATTGGTGGTATCAAGCTTCTTCTCAGCATGGTAGATCTTACATTGATACAAGACAGATTTTGCCTCAGTGAGTTGGTTCTCCTTGGCTAATAACTGCAAGGCTTCATCTTTTTTTCGCTCTAAGCCTTTCTTGTCCTTCTCCACCAGATCGAATCTGCTTTCTTTTTCCTGGCAAATTACGTTCAATTCTTCAATCTTCTGGTAAGAGTCCTCGATTGGTTGCTTGTATGATGACGTACCAATGATATCCTCCAAGTACTCCAACAGACCATCATCATTTGGACCTTCAGCCTTGGCCTTCATCTGTGCAATACTCTCAACTTCACCCTGCAAGATCAAGAATCTCTTGTGATCTAGATCAATTCCTTTATTCTTCAACAGAGTAGTCACTTCTTTATAGTTGCTCTTCTTGCCATCAATGAAGTAGTCGGAACCATTGTTCTTGTAGGCCTTTCTGGAAATCACTAAATGACTATTCTCGACAGGAGTAGTAGTACCATCCAAGTTATCCGATACATGCATAAAATGGATATCCACAGAACAAGATTGCAAGTTGGGGGCAGCCTCTGAGTTGTGGATCAACTCTGACAGTTTGCTCTGGCGCATTTTGTTGGCTCTGAAACCAAACACGAACAGCATAGAATCAATGACATTGGATTTCCCTGAACCATTTGGACCAACGACAGCGCTAAAAGACGTATGAAAAGGGCCTATGACTTGTTCACCAGCATATGACTTGAAGTTATTGAGGACCAATTTGTCAATAACCAATCTCACAACAGCTTCTTTAGGTTTATCTTCAAGATGAGATTGAATCTTGGCTTTCTTTGGAGAAAGCTGAACCATATTAGCACCGCTAAAAGATGTCTTCGGTCTTGAAGGTGATTCTAATGGTTGGTTCGCAGTGAGTGGTTGCTCGAGGGGTTCTAGTACAGTTGTTGGCTCAAGCTTGAGGGGTTGCACCTTGACATTCGGATCAATTGGGGACAAAGTACGACGTGACTGGGAAGGTGAAGGTGAGTTGGACGCATGTGTATCCCTCTTCACGGAAGAGCATTTCACTGGCGTGGAGTTCAAAGGGGTCTCTGGTTCATTCTCGTCCTGTTGAACGAAGGCATCTTCATCGTTGGCACTCTCATACTCATCATCAGATGACGGTACGATTCTCGCGGTCTGCCTCCGTTTTGCCACAGGTGAGCTCATAATTCAGATTCCCGTGATCCAAGCTGGGTCTTTTTAATCGCGGGGTGGAATAAGATTGCCCTTTTAGAGAATTAGGCGCGTCAGTAATCTGTTTGTTTGTTTGTTTGTTTTGATTTTGCAACCTAAGGATAGGTCGGAAATGAGTCCCTACACGTGGTGTCACGATGCAGAACAGGAGTATTCTAGCCTCCGGTCGGTATTCGCAGTGAAAAGTAAACACCGAACAGCCGCAAATTCACCAAACATTTGGCACATTTTCTCTCGTAGGCACTTGACCTATTCAAAGATGCCAGTCGTGATTATTGACAATGGATCATACGAGATAAAGGCTGGCTTTTCAACAGATGATGTTTCAGATGTAAAATTGATCTCCAATGCTATTGTGAAGACCAAGGACAAAAGACTTCTGATCTCAAACCAGTTAAAGACCGTCAGTGACATATCTGGTGTCCAATTCAAACGTCCCATTGAGAAAGGAAATCTCACTAGTTGGGAAGCAGAGAAACTTATATGGGATTATGCATTTACTTCCACAGATATTGGACTGGATCTGGATCCAACAGATCACGAACTCATACTCAGTGAGACGCCCTTCACTCTGCCTAATTTGTCGATGCACACTGATCAGATAGTGTTTGAGGAGTTTGGTTTCCAGTCACTCTATAAGGCACCAATCGCATCATTCGTACCCTGGAATTTTGCAAAGAATGAGGAGCCAATGGAGCCCAAGTTGAACAATAACATTTCACATTTGAAAAACTATGCTGATTTCCAACTGGTGATTGATTCAGGGTTTAACTGCACGTGGATCGTCCCTATTATCAAAGGTGTTGTTTACTGGAAGGCTGTCAGAAAGCTTGAGATTGGTGGAAGGTTCATCACTGGTGTTTTGAGAGAGCAGATTTCCTTCAGACACTACAATGTCACTGATGAAACACTTCTTGTACACAATATCAAAGAACAGACGTGCTTTGTCACAATGGATTACACAAAGTCACTGAAAAAGATCAAGCACAATGCGAAGGATGAACTGATTGAGTATGTGCTTCCTGATTTCAACACCACTACGAAAGGTTATGTCCTCACACCAGAATTGAAACAAAAGTACAAGCCTCAAGAACAACAAATTTTGAAACTCTACGATGAGAGATTCAGCGCACCAGAGACAATTTTCCACCCAGAGATTGTGAATATCATGACTAAACCTGGTATTGTCGAGACAATAGTAGATTCCATCAACAGTTTACCGGAATTAATCAGACCCTTGGTTGTTTCGAACATTGTCATCATTGGAGGGAACTTCAACCTAAGGAACTTTGAAAAGAGACTGCTAGCAGAACTCAAGATTGTTTTGCCAGTGGAATGGGACGTGAGGATTGCCAAACCTGAGAATCCAACGTTGTATGGATGGGAATGTGCCCAGAAATTCAGTCAAAACAAGGAGTTGTATGACAAGGTGAAGATCACCAGACAGGAATTCGAAGAGCATGGGGCATCTTGGTCATACAAGAGATTCGGCTATCAGTTCTAATCAGTAATTAATAAAACACGTTTTCACGTTATATAAGGTACACAGTCAAATAACCATGTAATTAAATCCCAAAGGCAGAAACCAAACCACCGATAATCATAAGGTTAACCAGCACAAAGTTACTCCAAACAAACAGACTTTGAAAGTGATTCCTATTCTCTGGCTCGCTCATCATGTATAGACACATACTGAGCACAGTGAAGAACAATGAGGTCAACAGGGCCAACACCAGCACAAATATCACAAACTCGTTGATAATCACATCACCGATACTCATCAAAGATAATGACACGCCTAGTGACACAGCAGTTAGAACCAATGAAAAAAATGAGGTCAACAGGGCCAAGAAGATCAGAAACTTGTCATGAGCCTGTTTAGAATTGTGCCAATTGTCGAACAACGAAGAATCTGAAGAGTTTGACGTAATTGATCGGTCATCGGCAGTGTCAGCAGCCCCATAATACGTTTCATAGCCATTTGCCAACAATCCAGCCTCCAAATCATTATTGTTACTCTTCCCCAATGGTTCAAAAATCAAGGGCAACTTCTCATGCAAAGTCTTGGACAACTCATACGACATCTCATAGAACCTGTCAATGGTGGCGTTAGAGAAGAAGAGCAACTTCATATTGCCATCCTCCTCGGCCTCAAAAGGAATGAAGAACCCGTCATCATTACCTTCAAAGTCAGAACCATTGTCGAATTCGTTCCAGTAACGAAGCTGTTGCTTCGGCTGTTGCTCCGTTGATTCTCCAGAAATTGAGTCCTTGTGCTCCTTTGTGGTTTTCTTCTTTCGTTCACGTCTCACTTTGGGAGGCGGTTTGCGGATATCCTTGTCCTTGTCGAACAAATCGGCCCAACTCGGCGTGAAGGGCAATTTACCTGACTTGTAAAGGGAATAGGTCAAAGTGGTGAATGTATCGTCATCATTGATCTCATAGACCAGGTGTGAGTTTATGAGGTTCTGTAGTGGCTCAGGGAAGGAAGCCAAGTCAACAGACGGAGAGTTGTGGCGGATCTGCAGATATGCGTATGGAAAGAGCTGAGCATCAGCATCGTTTGCTGGTGTCCATACACAGTTGTTGAGCTCTGATTTGGAAATGTTGATGTTGGATTGGAGGGAGATCCAACACTTGAAGTCATTGGTGTTGACGGGCTTTTGAGTGTTGGAGAATCTGGCTTTTGTGATGTTGGTCTTGATCAGTGGCTTGAAGTGTTTCTTGAAGATGAACTCAATGGAAACCTTCTCCAAGGAATCAAGAGTTTCAAAAAATGCCTCATTTCCGGATTCAAAGTCTTCGTAACTGTCTCCACGAAGACAACAGTCAAGTAGTTCATCAAGAATTTTCTTTTGGTGGAAAAGAATATTGGAGTTTTTTCTCAACCCACCAATTGCACTAATCAACATCGATCTAAACTCCTGTTTGCTGTTCTTAGTGAGAAGGATCGTTGGATCTGTGTTATTCTTAATGGAGTTGAAACTCTTCGGGTCGTCAAAAATCAACTGTGTCCATCTCTGGTCAAACGTCAAACCGTCAGAGTTATTGAGGTAGATTGAGTTTGATCTGTAAATGTCATTATTCTCACCACCTTCTTCCCCATGAGCTTCATTTTCAGTCTTGGACTCTTCTGGGACAGTGGTAAGTTTACTTTTCTGGTGCTCGATAACCTCGCGGATAGACATTGATGAAGTCTTGCGAGCCACTTGAAGGTACTTTTTCTGCTGATTGACGGTCTGGTCAATGAGATAGAAATTTTGAAGCAAGAATAATTTCAACTCATTCAGGTTGTCATAATGGACAAAGAACTTGAGTGTCTGTGTAGATTTCTGGATATTATCAAAATCAAACATCTCCTCATTGTTGAGGTACTCAATTGGATTAATGAGGGACGAACGTCTTCTCGAGTTCTTTTCAGGGGATTGGATGGATTTGTTTCCTGCAGTGAGTGCACTCTTCTCACGGACAATGTCGTAAATCAGTGCAATTTCCAAGTACAAACCACTGAGATCCACGTGGATAAAAGAATTGGGGCTATTCATGACATACTTGTTGATTTTTGTGTTCAATTCACCGCCGTCTTTGGAATACTTGGTGTACTTCTTTAGCAATTTTCGTAGAGCAGTCTTCTGAAGCATCAGGAAACGTGATAACTTCTGTGCATCAGATGAGAGCGCAGAAACCTGTTGTTCAATTGCATAGTGCTGTGTCACCTGGTCTTGTTCCAGCAAGGATTCGAGGTACACAGTACGACGCTCGACTTCACCAACTTTGGACTGGACAAACAGGTTCACTGTGTCAATCTGTTCCACGAGGGCGTCATGCAAGTCCTCCTGAAGTTTGTCATGCTGAGAAGGGTTCTTGATCGAAGTGACGAGTTTTATTCTGCGTTTGATATCGTTGTAGTCAATGTTGTAGTTCCTCCACTCGTGCACCGAGTTGACTTTGAGCTGCGAGCCGAACTTCATATGAAGGGAAGATGGGGTGCTGGTGACTGGTGCTGGCCTATATAGGAGGACGTCTGGATGGTGGTTCTTGAAATGGAGGCGGTGCTAAATTGTGGCTACCTTTTAGTTTCTTAAGTACGAATTACAATCAATTTTTTTTGGCTGCAACATATTCCTGCAGGACGTTGTTCCTCTCGCTTTTTATCTTGCAGAGTGCATTTTGGATCGATCAAAGTTATTGCTGACTCGGGTACCTTCTGTTTGTAACCGATGATCATATGAACATATCATATGAGTTATGTTCGACTACTAGTGGCCATTTAGTTACAAACCACCCACCACCCCGGGAGGACAAATCACACCGTCTCTTTCTACTATATTCTCTAAATAGGGAGTCCTTCCCTAGCATTTACACACCTAGGCGGAAGATTTCCTGCCTAAAATTTTGAACCTTGGCGGGCAGACCCTTCCCGGCAGCTTCCTGCAACTCGAAAATTGTCAAAGTGGATGTCATGAACCCACATGTGTGAACACAGCACAATAATTAGTACGCTATAGCAGCCGATAACGGCTCCTTTTCAACTAGGCAGTATGTTCATCAATCACTAAGACAATCAAGCAGAGACAACGGCAGCGTCGGCACCGTTCTTCTCTTCTTGTCTCTGCTACAACACTACAGGGTCTCATTTGAACCAATCACATTCAATCTTGCAGACCACACGTGCTAAGAGTCACACGAGGAATAAAAAAACACCTGCATCGATCTACCGTTTAGCATCAGCCGTATCTCATATTGAGTTTTATTTCCTGTTTTGACACGAAGAAATACAAGACTTAGTCACATGAAATGATTAATCATCTCACCGGCAAACGCTCTTGGGATCTGTCTGTCCACAGCATCGGTAACCCCATTTCCCATCCCGATACAACGACCCATAAACACTGGTATGGCCATTCACGAAAACATCCTCTGCATATCGAGACAGCACCACCTCAGATTCTTCTTCTTCATCATCATTACTGCCCTTGGTGTTGTATTTATCCAACAGACTTTTCTTTAACGCCAACCCAGCTGCACTAGGTGCCTTCTTCTTTACCTCTGTCTTCTCAACAATTGTAACACTTGGCTTAGTCTCATTGGCTGGTTTCCCTTCCCAAGCACTGCGCTTTGCTCCCGTCTCAAACAGCAGTGCTTCACCATTCCGATGTCGTACGAAGAGGTTCTCATCATTGTAATAGCCTGTGGAATCATCCTGGATCATTCTCGATTTGGGATCATAAGTCACTTCTCCACCAAGATTCTGTAAATAAACAGCCTTGTCCTCCCTCAGACGCACAGTGTTTTCACCCTCGGCCTTCTTAACATTGTCTTTACTGTATTCTTCCCATAGTCCCAGTTCTCGAAGTTCAATTTCCTCATCAGTATCAAATTCACGGTCCTCGGTCTCTTGAGGTTCCTTACCTTTCCAATTCTCCACATGCTTCTTATACTCATTGGCATCATAACCATACCAACGATCCCTTTTTCCATCGTAATCAACATTCTCACTTCTTTTACCCTTATCACCCGCCTGAATAGCATCAAAATCAGAAGTCTTCTTCACCTTGGGTCTCTCTAGACAATCTCTCGTATTGTGCTTCCCACCACAGTTCAAACACTGTCCAGTCCTCTTCTTCTTACCCTTACCTTTCACACTCACTTTGAAATCCTCAATGAAAAAATCGTCTTGGATCCCCTTCCCAATCTTAGGCTCTGAATTTGGGGTTTCTCCAATGTCTGCATTTCTATGATGTGAGAGATAGTCATTCGATCCTGACTCTGTGTTGTCATCTCGGAGAAAGACGGGGACATTCTTAATGTATGCGGGAATGTACTTGTTCTCCTCCTTGGGTGGCATACTTCCTTTTGTGAACAACCCCAATGTTATGATATATTCCAGCGCTCTTCAATTGAGGGCAAACACACCACCTCCATACTTTTCCCAAATTTCTGGTCGTGGCTAAACCATTTCATCTCATCGCAGAAAAAAAAAATTTCACCACAGGCGCACACTATTTGACTAAACAAAAGACCACCAATCAGTCCCCGAGCCAACCACCCTCAAAACCATGACCGCTCTTAAATCCTCCAAGAAGTTCCAGAGCATCCAATCCTCCACATTCGTGAAACAGCTAGCTGCAAATGACCTCCCAACTCGTAAGGCCGCCATCAAGTCCCTCAAGGCCTTCATCTCCACCCGTAAGGAGTTTCCTCTATTCGAGCACGAAAAGTTATGGAAGGGTCTCTTCTACGCCATGTGGTTCAGCGATAAGCCACGTCCCCAACAATACCTTGCCCGTGAACTAGGTGAGTTGTTCCTCGATGTTCCTGCCTCTGAGTTTGGAAAATTCCAGCTCGCATTCTGGGTGATTATGGCCAAGGACTGGGCGAACATCGATCATTGGAGACTGGACAAATTCTTGCTGATGCTGAGAAGGGTGCTGTTTTATCAACTGAAGAGATTGCAGAAGGAGGAGTTCTCAGAGGAGCTTTTGGTGTTGTTTGTGAAGAATATGGGCAAGATCCCACTAAGTGGAGATCAGAAGATTCCTCATGGCATTCCATTCCACATTATTGATATCTTTTGTGATGAATTGGAGAAGGTCATGTTTGAAGAACTTGAGGCTGAGAATGATGAGGAGGAGGAAGACCAAGAGGAAATTGAGAAGAAGAGAACGGAAATAATAGATCAAACTCCAATCAAGGAGCTCCTTCAGCCATTTGTGTCGTTAAGTGTGGAAAGCAAATACAAACCACTGAGAGACGCTGTTAAGGAAAAGCTATTTGGGGACTCCAGACTTGAACAATGGGGCATCAATATGAAGAAGAAACAACAGCATAACAAGAAGGAGAACAAGGAGGAATCCGAAAATGAGGATGATGAGGATGGTGAAGAGGAGAGTGAATATGAGAGTGATGAAGAAGAGGGTGGCGACAGTGAAGATGAGTGGAACGGTTTCTAGACACATTGAAATGTACCATAAACCTACAGGAAACTCTTTCGTAGGAATACTACCTTACTATTGATCATCTCATAATAGGATTCTTATCTAGCAATTCAAACAAACAGTTCAATGGTCACCCTCAATGGGTATCCTGTTGAGGTCGCTGACGTTGACACTGCGGGGGCCTCTGTAGTTGACCATAGCCTTGAAGTGGAACATCACCAAAACCTCATCTTGGACTATCATGTGGTGGTTGATGCTACCCTTGTGAAGGAGCACCCTGGCAGTGGAGGTGGACCCTCGAAACCATATGAGGTTTGACTTGGTACAATGTCTATCTTAGCCTTTAAAGCCGCAACTCTGTTTGAAACTGCCTCTTGCACCGTCGAAAGAGCGTCTAGAAGCGCCCGGCTCGAATCACTTTGGACCTTTGATGGGGCCATCATCCTTGTGTCTTTCCCTGCCCAAACCATGGGGATGGTGGTTGGGCAGCTGCGACAGCGGCTGGTGCGCCAGACGAGCCACTAAGGCCGAGAGCTCTTCTGTTAGCTAACGGGCAAAGTATGAACCACTGATGGTCATATTGGAGCTATCACTTGTATAATGTACATCTGAGAAAGTGTATCATCACCCCCTCTTCCCTCTCGCATCGCACTGTTACAAGCTACGACGAGGGCCGCATCCAGACATATCTGCTCTGTGAATCGTTAAAGCTCCACCTTGAAGGTCCAATTTATGCGGGTAACTAGGCTGTCGCCGCCCTTGTCGCAAAGTAACTGAAGAAAAGGGTTAGAGATAAGAAATGGACAGTATGGCACGGTTATGATGCCCTGAACTTTGAGATTTACACCCGGACACCATCGTTCATCCTGCCACGTCGATGAAAAGTCGAAATAAAGAGGAACAACAGAGCGAGGGCACCTTGAATCAGGAAACAAAACTCGATTTTACAATAATGGCCAGTGACGGTTTGGAAAAGCTAACAGAAGTTCCAGTTGAGTTCTTCAAGGACGGTACCTCTTTTGTCCAGAAGTGCACTAAGCCAGACAAGAAGGAATACCTAAAGATCATCAGAGCTGTTGGTGTTGGTTTCATCATGATGGGTGTTGTTGGTTACGCTATCAAACTACTGCACATTCCAATCAGATACTTGCTTGTCTAAGTCATGCTGAAGATAAAAAGATCAAGGTTAAAGGGCTGTTTATCATAGGTGTTGCGTGGGTGTTAACTGCTGAGCAGTGTAATGTACAGTACTAATTACGTGCTAAGTTGTAGTAGTTGGACGACGTGTGATGGGATTATACGTAACTTGACAGTACCGTGATCTTGGCTTTCATTCCTAATACTCCATCTGTTGATTCAGTGCGTATGAAGTTCTTACGCGTACTACAGGTATCCACTCTTTCTTAAAAATTACTTGATCATTAATAGCCTTACACTTCCGCTAAAATCATCATTTCCTCAATTAAATGTCCTTCTCGTCACTGCTCTCACAGATCAAACACAAGCAAGGTTCATCCTCTTCATCTCCAAAGAGCCGCTCTAGCACTCCTGGAAGCTCTCAACAGAAACCGCAATCAAGTCATCAACACGCACAACTACCTCGTAAAGTGGACCCAGCAGTTCAGCGCCTCAAGGAGCTCAGGCGCATAGAGAATGAGAAGAAGGAGGCAGATCTTGCTGCTAAAAAAACTGTCAAAGCTGCTAATGCTCCTCCAAAACGAACCGCTAGCAGAAGAGCCACCTCAGCTTCCACTGCGAGGAGAGACATGAATCCTAGACGAAGCCAATCAACTTCGTCATCTACAACACCATCCAGATCTGAGCCAGTCAAAAGACTCACATTTGTAGAGCTTATGAAACATGGTCAGCAAAAGACGAAAGAACTCCAGAAGAAGGAGGCATCACCAACTGCAACTGTTGACACCAAGTTCCAATCTAAGACTCAACCTGTCAAGAAGTTTCAATCGAAGACCCGTCCACAATCATCCACTAATGCAACTGGAACGGGAAGAGTCAAAGTGCAAGGTATCTTGTTAAGCAAGACCGAGAGAATTGAGAAACCTAAGCCAGTTGCTCAACCATCTGCGAAGCTTAAGGCAAGGTTGGCTGCCAAAGCTCAATCAAAGGAAGCCACAAGACGGAATTCTGTGACTAGACCTACTACGAAAGAACTTATTTCAAGTCGTGATCAACATGAAGATGTGGGATCTGACAATTCTGACTATTCCGAAAATGACTTCATCGTTCATGATGAAGAGGAAGTGACTCATGATCCAGGATATAATCGCGAGGAGATTAGAAGAATGTTCAGCAGAGGCAACGGTCAAGCTTATGATGATGATAATCTATCTGATATGGAGGCAGACGGTGGCGAGATCTGGGAAGAAGAAGAGATGGCTGAAAGAGAGGCCAGAAGGGAGGAGAAGTTGGAACAGGAGAAGGAACGACGCAGAATCGAAGAGAAGAAGAGACGGTTGGGAAGAATGTAAACCAACATTGTACCCGTCTACGTGTAATGAATGTATTAAATGTACTATTGCTCATTCAGAATCGTACTCGAAATTAAACTCCTTATCCTGAGGGGCGTCTTCGTCCCCATCTTCACAATCAACGTGACTTCCCTGAGTCTCGGCCTTCAGCTGTTCTTGTATCTGGCGCTCCATTTCATCATCGCTTTGAGTGGTTTGAACCTCAGGCTCAGGGGATCTTGAGTAGTTTAATTCTTCAGGTGCTTCACTTTGTTCCAAGTCCTCACAAGTTTCAGGCCCAACATGAGTTTCCGATGGTCTTAACTGTTCAGGAATCGAATCTGAAGACACTCTCCTCTCGGTTGGTACAAAGTCTTCACCACCACTGTGTAGCTCCATCTCATCCATGAAGGCCTCATAACTTTCATTATGGTGGTCATATTTCTCTTCTCCCTTCTTATGGTCCTCTGCAGAGATAAACTTTTCTTCCACGCCACCACTTTGCTCCAATTCGTCCATAAAAGCTTCAAACTCATCAAGCTCATCAACTATTTCATTATGATCATCATGGTCTCTTTCCCTTTCAATAGGCACGTTAGATTTTTCGGACAATGGGACACTGTTTGCAGGAAATTCAACATTCTCATCATCTTCCTTGTCTCTAATGAAGCCGTCACTCATTTCTTCCTCTTTGTCGAAGTCATCCAATGCACCGTGTGGCACAAATCCACCATAGCCACTCTGGTCACCGTCACCTTCATCGTCATCATTAATAAACCCACCTTCTGCAGTTTCATCATAGTCATCAGCAACAAATCCGCCACCTAGCTCAGCGCTGGCAGATTTGTTCTTGGTTAGCCTTCTAGAACCATAAGACTCAATATCTCCACTGTCTACCTCACTATGTTCACTTTCCAAACACTCTTCGAATTCTGAATCATCCTCTTCAACCTTGCCATGTTGTTTGTTCAATCTTTGTCTTATTCTGAGCTTCGTCAATAGTAAATCCCAGCCTTTCAATGCTCTGAGCTCGAATCTTAAGTGCTCTCTTTTTTTCTCTTCTTCAGCCAACTCTTTAGATACAACCTCAACAGCATCTCCGATGTCTTCAGCGACCACAATGCCATCAATCTTGGGCGTGGCTCTGGCTTTGCCTTCAAATTTGAAACCGACAACTGCTCTAGCGTAATCGATTCCCAGTTTCTTTGCAGCAGCTTCAGCAAACTCGCACTTCAGGTGAGTAGCTCCCTTTGGAAGCATACTTTCAACATAGAGATCGAGGTTTCCGTATGCGTTCTTAGTGATCATTTCATCTTCAACTGGTGGAGGAATGTACAACTCAGTTTGGTATTCTGCGTATAGACGTTGTTCAGTTTCTTCATCCTCATCCTCCTTCCACATCATCTGTTGAGCGGTTTTAGCTTTTGTCCGTAAAGGGCGTTCACCTGCCTTCAGAGTGCGGCCTCGTTGGTACCAGGCCCTTGCCGTTCTAAGAACATGAACATCGCTTCTTTTGAAGACTTTCAATGCATCGTTCTTACCACGAATTCTGATCATACCAATTGGTTCCTGTCCCGGCTTCAGAATTTCGTTGGACTTCAGATGGCTTGAAATGATGTAGTTTGGATGTGACTTGAAATCCTGAATATTGTCCGGCATTCCCTCCATTTCCTGCTTCTTGCTGAAAAACTCATCTTCATACTCATCAATTCTGTTTCTTGGTCTTTGAGATAGTGTTCTGATGACCTTTTCAAACCACTTAGCATCCTTCTCGTCTTTCATCACCTGTTTCTTGCGAGTCTTGGAATAATACTTCTCTGCATACCGTTTTGTAATGTCACGAACAGCACATTGGCGGTCATATCCAATAACGTAGGTTAATGTATTGAAAGGGTTTGACAAAGGTGGCTCAAGTTTGCTCTTCTGCTTCACTATCTCGATAGTTTGGAATACGATTGGATCGATAGTGATCCAAGTCTTGGATGCTGAATCCCAGGCTTCAGCCCACCAAACAGGATACTTTTGCTCAACCTCTCCTTGTGTTGGTCTCTCAGATGAGTGTGATATCTTCCCCTTCCTCAACTTTAAAAGCTTGTCTTTAACAGACTGTCCACCAGGAGAACTCTTCTGTGGTACTGTCTTCTGGATAATCTTGTTCGATGTGAAATCAGGCGGCTGTAAGGAGTAACAGAGTCTGGAAGGAACCCCAACACTTCTTAACAAACACACAAACCCTTGTGCACCGGTGTCCCTGCTCCCTCTACCTTTGACCACGCACTTCTTGAATCTTTCAAAGTCAGTTGGGGATCTCTGAAAATCATTCCAATCATACCATTGATGTTTGTAGATACCCTTATTCGAGGTTACCTTGTAATAGCTGACCCATTTCAACATCAGTTGTTTCAAACCATCCAGTAGTCGTCTCGTCCTATGCGCAGCAAGTTTCACCGACTTTGGTGGATGCAGCAGTTCATAGATCTGAGTACTCACAAGTCTTCTCAAGTGTTGATGAAGTTCTTGGTTATTGCACCATTTATTCCTTAACAGCCCATGTGTCATCATACAAGCAACATGCGCCTTGTGGAATTGTCGTCTGTAATCTCTCTCTTCCTTATCAATGACGTTCCGATTGTTATTCCTCTTCTTCTTGGAATCATCAGGCTGTTCCGCTTTATTAAAGTCAATGACAACATCATCTGTCACCTGGTTTGATGCCTTTAGTTTTACATTGTCCAGGTCGATCTCTTCAAAGATATCATCATCCTCTTCTTCGTCCTCGTCGTCCTCCAGGTCGTAGGTAATATCACCATCCACATCAAACACTTCCAAGGGATTTGTACTTTGGGGTTTTGAAGTAGCAGGTGTATCTCTGGCCTCGACATCTTGCCGTATTGGCTCTGGAGTTGGTGTTGTTAAAGTTTTGTTCTTATCGCCAGCGGCAGCGCTCGATTGTTTGCCATTATTATTCTTCTTTCTCCGCTTCAAAGGCTGTTGAGTCTCATTATCACCCTGTCGCAGAGCATCTCGCATCAATCCACGATACTCATTCGGCAAAGACATAACTGAAGGGAAGACCCACAAGCAACTTCATTTCAGAAAAGTGTGCTCTTTCGCCACCCAGTAATTTTTTGACACAACTTTGGCTGAGTAATCGATTATGTAATATTTCTTCGATGTTCAATGTACAGATTTTAGGAATCTCTCCACCATCAGCTTAACGATAGATGCCCCACATTCAGAAAAGAAACAATCACTGGGAAGCCTGAGTCAATGCTGGTATCTCATCGAATACTGGGCAATACCACACAGAGGTATCTCGATTTATTCAAAAGATCACTTAATCTTAACCACTTGACGCCGAGGCAGCTTCAGAATTGTAAACATGAAAACATTCCTTATGTTGACTATGCAATCCTCCAAAGACAGAACTCATTTCTTGTTGGTGAAGATGCGCCATCCTCAATTATGACATCGTTGAATCACTTCTACAAGACTGTTAGGACGAATTATTCGCCCACGCCACAAGTCATCAAAGAAGCTAAAGTGGTGAAGGGTCGAGGAAACGATTGGAGGCTTGAGTCTGCTTTTGCATTGTTGTTGTATATCCTACATCAACGTGGCTTCGCCACTGAAGGCTTTGATAAGCATTCGGAGACATTGGGACATATTTGGGCTATTTCAGCTAAGAGAGTGCTTCAGCGAGTCAGTCGAAAAGAGATCAAGGCCAACGTTCAGAAACTCATAGCGTTATACGCAACGGGCCTGGACGAATCAAACACAAATCCATCAATTCACGACCCTAGTATTTCTCATTTATTGCGTCTCATACAAGGTGAGTTACAATACAGCTTTGAAGATATCGAGAATTGGATCAACTGTGTGAGTGCGTTCAGTATAACCGATGCATCATTGGCCCTCTACAACACTCAAGTCATCCCACAATTCATAATTAATGATATACTTATGAGATCACCAAAATCAAAACATGAGGTTGAGCTGATGATTCAACTTTATGAGACTGCACATGGGTCTGTTTTCTTCCCTATTACGGCCAGTGTTATTCATTATATCAAACTTTTTGACACTGAACGACTTCCGGAGTTCACACAGCTGGTTTTAAAGAAATCGTCGCTCAATGAGGCACAATTGAACAAGTTGATTTGTTACATGTCAGATACATCAATGAGTTCGATTGACCCTACGGAGAACCAAAACAAGATCTACCTGACCAATATTATCCAGTCGGAGAGATTGGTCTATGAGAGCTTAGAATCCAAAAACCTTCACCTCAACAATGTCGGTATCCTATCGCTTGCCCTTTCCATTCTTCCAATAAACCACGAGAGAGCTGGACAGCTGTTCAAATCTATCAACTCCAATGATCTCATCACCAAACAGGAGATTGAAGCGTACCATATTGTCAGTATCGCTCTGCAGTCATCTCCAGAGAGTGTGATCCACATTATTGACAACATTACACATGGTGACCAAATGACGCCCAAAATCTGGGATTATTTCCTTCGTAAGATGAATCAGTATGATGATAGTGTCATTAATGCTGAGAACTCAAAGCACTTATTCAAGAAGTACTCAAAAGCAAACTTCCTTACGCATTCACAAAATGTCCTACACAAGAAACTGGATTCTGTTGAAGAAATCATTGACACTTTCAATGGAGAGACAAATTACTTTGATAACAAATCCATTGCGCATGTTATCCAAAGACTTTACATCTCTTCTAATGATGATCAAACTTTAAATGACATATTTGACTCGCCTGTCTCATTTTCCAGGTATCTGTTCTCCATCATTGCAAATCCATCTCCTTTAATCATTGGTCAGTTCCTCATTGGTGAGTCATTAATTGATGCTACCCAGTCGTTCCACAACTATCTGCATTACCTCCAAGCTGGTCCTACAAACACTCCCAACGAAAACTATCTCAAATCTATCATGATCCCGCCAATTCTGAATCCCCAGTTGAAATGGACACACCCAGAAGACCAATCGGAAAGGTACGCTTCTCAGATTGCAGTACACGAGTTCAGAAAGTTTCAAATGCAAGACTCGCTTCCAGTGACAACAAACCCACTTTGGCGACATTATATTCTCCTCTGTGGTCGAATGAACTATCAGGATGAACTTGCTGAGATCTTACCTTTTTGGGAATCTACCCAATTTACTCCAAGGAGAAAGACTCTAGCCATGTTACTTGCAGCGTTACCCAAAGGCAATGGTGAGATGATCAGAAAGCATGCGCTGCATTATTTGCTTCCTGGAAGAACAGACGCTGATGAACTCTTGGGTGGGTATCCTTGGCCCACAGTCATGGAAATCGATTATTGGCGCGAGAAGATGGTCCTAAAGGCCACATCAATGGCTGAGCTCATGAAATAGCAAGAGTTTTATTTATTATTTATTCACCTGTATTTATTGCATTTGCATGTATAGGCATCCATTAGTTAACGAAGTTATGCCTGCAAGTTGTAAATGTGTCTATACACCCAAGAAATCACTCGCAACCAGCAACTCCAATGACATCTCGGTGGGTATTTCAAACTCGGGAACATCAACTGAGTCTCTGTACTTGAGGTTGTAGTAGAGGTACTCTACCACCTTCTGAAGCAGGGTACCATTGATCTCTTGGAGGTTGATGCGCTTATCTTGAGACTCTTTGAACTGGGAGTTGATCATGTGTTTGAGTGTCGTTGATACTGCTGCTGCCTCTTTTGTGATGTGAAAGTGGTAACTATCTGATGAAACAAGTGTCACATATTCTGTCATGATGCTGAAATTTGCACTATCTCTTTATCCACAGCTGAGCAAGTTGTATTCTTCAATCTGTTCAGTGCTTCGTGTGGCAAAACGCGATCTCAAAAGAAAATGCTGACTACAAGATTAGGTAAATAATTTGTCGTTGCCTCAGTTACCATGGGGCTTAGGAAACTGGTCAAGACAAGCTGCGAGGGATTGTTAAACAAGGGATACTGTACACTACAATCAGAGGGGTCTCATAAGATAAAATACTAGAGCTTGGTCAACACTATCACATAAAAAGAATCATTATTCATTAAAGAGTTGGGAATTCAACTGTCACAATAGGTAAAATGCACAGGGCTTGCAATCCTTCACTGAACACACGCTAGGACAGTAAGGACATTTTAATCTACCACCAACGGAGCTCGCTACCCTTGCTGAACTGATTCTGCTTCCACCAGCCAACATTTCCATACTCTGTTTCGAAATAACATGTCCACATGGCATTGCTCTGGCCTCCCCATTGGCAGTCTCCTCTTTGGATACTGGACAAATAAAGACTGGATGAAAATGAAGTTCCTTAGGGACACGAGCTTCGAAAGGCAATTCATCGGCAGAGGACCAGTTAAGGTTCTTCTGACGTTGCAACTGACTGAACTTTAGAAGGGTAGGAAGCGCCAAATGCGCAGCCAAGGAAACTGTAGATAATGCACTCTGAGGAGGAAGTCCAATTGTGGATGAGAACTTTGAAGCAAATGTCATTGATAAGGCGTGTAGCTCTGTCTTTGAGGGCGGTGGTGGTGGTCGGTAGAGTAACATGGCTGCAAGCTTCATCAATGTTGGCAGTGTAGTGTCATTGTTGAAGCCAGACAAGTGTTCCTGGCCATATGCAAGAGCGACATGTGGTGATTCCAGTAAAGAGCGGTACTTCATTTGGTGTAACTGGAAGAGTAAGTCTTGTGCATCATGACGTTCGCACCAACTAATTGCAGAACTGAGCTCCCCATTGAGTATGTCTCTCTCAATACCACTCATTTCTTGGAATTTGGATAGTAATTCTCCATCTATTTCATCCTTCAACACACTGACCTGTCCATCTCGTATCAGATGTAGTTTGATTGCATTCTCGATAGTCAGTGCATGTTTCTCCTTATCAAGAGGGTAGAGATACGCATCAGTGAGTTGCAAATCATCCAGCGGTGCCATTGTTTTTCCATATTTCACCAATACAGTGTTCTTACGCTTCAAAGCTGCCCGCATGGTAGTCTGCCATTGTGAATAAGCATCATCAGGAGCCTGGTCGTCTTCTGCTAACGCCTCTAGTTGTTTGATAAAGTCAGAAGTAGCCGAGAGTCGTACTGCTGTTGATTGGTCAGCTTGAAGAGTATCAAGAGCTGTACTAAGTGCATCGCTGATCACAGACATGAGTGAAATGAACCCTGAATGTTCGTGGGAGTCGCTGGTCTTTGTTTGCTCACTCTCATCCCTTACAATCTTGAATCCGACCTTAATCAAGATTTAACGAATTCCGAGGGTGATAAAAGGTCTACTGGATACCCATCCATTGAGATGGTTTGACCAACAGATGCGAAGCCTGCAGGCTGCTATAGATACAACGTGGCTATGTTAAAAGCAATGTTAACTTTACATTTTTTAGGTTCAATGTGTATTGCAAAATTCTTGTACATATTAAATCTATCTATGCAGCCCGTTCTCAGATCATATTACACATCTCTTACTTTGCTCTTCCTCTCCCTAAACAACGTTCTAAATGCACGGCAAACCGACTCCCAGCTACACTCCGCCCACAAACACCGCAGTCAAAGTATCTGCTCGAATCACTGACTTTTTCAAGACCAAAGACGTCTCTTCCTGGCACGCAAACCCAATTTGTTCTTCCTTTTAGCTCTGCATTAGGGGTTGGCTGCCTCGATCCCATAGCTGACTGGATACCGGGTGTGTTTGCAAGCGTAGCGGCTGCGATATTGGGCGTGTTGTTAGTCGTAGTCGGCAGTGGAGATGGTGTGGGGTTGTGCTGGGCCTTGCCGTGTTGCTGTCTGATGAGAAGCTCTTGAAGAAACTGTTCCACAAGAAGTGAATGGGTCGTGGCGTTGACCAGGTCTGTGTACATTGAGTCTGACAGTTCGTAGAGTGTGGGCATCTTCCTTTCTGTTGGTGTTAGTAATGAATTAATGAGTCGATAAATTTCCCTTCTGACTTCGAGTACTATTTTTCTTTACCTCAAGTTGGGTAGAAATTAGGAAATAGGACTTCATCACAGTACGATAATGAATCAATCTCATCATCAAAAGATCGGTATACAATTGAACAAACAGGTGAGTATCACTGGATGACAGTACACTATTACTCTAAAAGAAAATTCTAACAGATAACCAAAGTATTCATGTTTCAAAGACCTTTTTCATTGGTTTTCATTTTCAGACGCTACGGATCCAGGAGCGTCGTTTGTGTCAAAGCGGAGAAAACTTTCTGGCCTTGACCACCGTTCGTAATTCAAACAACATATCCAAAAGAAAAACCCCAATGGCATCGCCCAACGTACGCATCCGCAAAGAGCTCAAAAAGCTCGAGGCACTCAACTTCTCTCTGCCAGGGATCAAGATCACTCCCACTGACAATATTGACCTTCTTTTCGCTGACTTTGGCTTCACCAACAACCCACTCTATCCCTCCACGTACAGGCTCAAGATCAGTATCAGAGATTCATATCCCTTTGAGGCACCTATATGCCAGTTCATTAAGCGCCCCGATATGGGAGTGACCAGCATACCCATTCACCCACACATTTACTCTAATGGGCACATTTGTCTCGATATTTTGGGTACTGGTTGGACACCAGCACAAGGCATCGAAAGTCTACTCATTTCCATTCACTCTATGATTAGTGGTAACACCTTGAATGAGAGACCAGAAGGTGATGACAGATACGTTAAGTATGCTCCACTAGATCCATCGAAGACTCGTTGGGTGTACCATGACGACAGTGTGTGACTACGTCTAATGAAACCACTCATGCTGGTTAGTCTTCATATATGCTAGTGGTGTTGATTTTCCTTAAACGTAACCATGTATCATTAAATATTAGATCTATTAAAATATCAAACGCAACCTTCTCTTTCCTTCTTGTTCTCCACTTCCACCTCCACTTCCTCAACTTCTTCGGCGTCCTCTTCCTTTAGAGTACGCCCAATTCTGAGCCACCAGATAATGTGGGATAGGAAGATACCAATCTCCAACGCCATACAGACAGAGTAGAGAATGATACCCATGATATCCATGTTCCCCATGACAACACTGAGCATACTCAGAAACGCACCCATGAAGTCCACACCTAGGAAGATAAAGTTGATACCAATAACACGACCTTGTCTCTTTGCAAGTTCAAAGTATGGAGGAATCAACCCTAGAGCCAACAGTACCGAAGCTAGCACTCCAAAGATCAGCGTTGGCCATTCTGTGCCATGATCATACAATCTGCGGAGCCATATCGAGAAGCCAACATTCATACCGACAGCAACAGCCACAAATGTACCAACATAAGCCAAGATCTTTAGCTTGGGCAGTTGAACTGGTGGGTAATAGAGCGTCTGGACCCAGGCAATCAAACAAAAAAAGAAGAATAGACATGGCTGAATTTGCACCGCCAAATTGGCTCTGGTTGAGATGAAGTAGATGGCAAAGGGGACACCACAAGCAGTCCATAAAAACATCATCAGAGGTGGGAAACCTTCACAGTTCTTCCGACGGTAGTTGTAGATGATTTGAGGAATAAGCTGGATGCACCAGCAAACGGTACCCAGTGTTCCCAGGATGGTAGCGGCCTTATCTGAGATCATTTGCGTCAGATTTTGATGGTGTATTTAACTATAGTACCCTCTAAGTCGGTGATACCCTGGTTATTGCTTCTTCTTCATAGTTTAAGTACCTTTCTCAAAGAACCAGAGGGTGTCTTTTTCGCCTATCAGACCCTGTCCCGATTAGGCAACTCTTTCCCTAGCTTCAGGTGTCTGCCATATCCGCTCCAAAAGCCATCGATCCACTTTACGAGAAGTGTCTGCTTTCGGAATCTGAGTCCACCGGCACTGAGGTGACTCAAATCCAACACATTGCACAAAGCAGTACAGCCATAATTCATTGGGGGCACATCTCGTTTATCCAGCTCGAAGTTTACTAAATTTTTTCTCAAATGGCTGGCCAGCTTTTTGTTAGGTACTGCAATTATGGCTTTTGAGACTAGGGATCGTTAGAAAGAAATCTGAAATCTGGGCTCAGAGCTTATGGACGTCACTTACTCCAGATTATAAGCAGATTTATGTGTTGATAATAACCACAAGTCTATCCGTCTATTCAATCTTCCTTTGCTTCGAAATAGTCAAGCTCTTTTCTAATAGCTCATCCAGGTACTCATCATCCTCACCCATCTCTTTCAACGAAACAACCAGTTTCTCCAAATACTCCAGATTCTCTCCACTAGGACCAACGCTCACACCAACTACTTTAGCAGTATCACCGACAACTTCTGGGCCAATAAAGGATTCGTTGTCAATAGTACCTATGTACACCTGACAGTGCAACTCTCTGAACCCATTTATAACAGGCAGTTCAATCAACTCAGTCAGCTCACCATCGATCTCCACCTCTCCGGGAATCAAGAAAGGTACAGAATGCAGAGTGTATCCATCTTGTTCTCTCACATCTAGGTATTCTCTTACCTCTGCTGCATACTCAGGCTTAATATAGTAGACACAACAGGGTACTATCAGGTCTTCTCTGTGTATATCAGTCTTTCCCTTGGCTTCATATTTTATCACATCATGTATCATGGCCTCCTGGGTAATAACATCCTCATAAGACACCAGTGTGGCGACTCTCCCCCTAAACTCTGGTGTTCCGCGGTGGTCTGAAGAGCTCTGCCAGAATCTGCGAATGAATCCTCGGATTAAACCTGGCACAGGCTTGTGGTAGGCATGTAGAGGAGGCTTGAAGATCAGTGAGCCGTAGCTGAGAATGTAAAGTGGGGTAGTGATGGTCATCTTGGGCAGTTGGCTGGTGAATAACTCTTGATTTTTCTATTTTTCAGAGATTTAGACTACTTTTCACTTGGAAGGAGAAGCATCAATTAACCAATTGACTTGATCAGGTAGGTACAAAAACCCTATTATGACCATTTGATTCTAATATACACGAAACGACAAGCTTTTCTGAACACCCATCTCTAAGGTATCACGACACAATAAATAATGCAAATTTTCCCTCCTTACAACCCAGTGTTGTCAAGGAAGAAATAGTTACCACTTGACTTCTGCTCCTTATCCATCTGAGACTCCAACTTATTGATTCTTGGTCTGAAAGAGTTTGGGTCTCTTCTGAAGGTAACGTTCAAGTTCTTTAAGAACTTGTTACAACCAGTCAACAGTGATTCTGGTTCACGAGCATAGGCCTCCCTGGAAGGTTTACCTTCAAAAACAATGACACGGTCTGCCAAGTAGGTAGCCATGATGAAGTCGTGCTCAACAACGAAAGCTGTTTTCTTGGCATGCAAAATGAATCTTCTGATAACCTTAGAACAAATGATACGCTGCTCGGAATCCAAGTAGGCAGAAGGTTCATCGATCAAGTAAATGTCAGCAGGTGTACCAAGGGCCAAGGTGATGGCAACTCTTTGCAATTCACCACCAGACAAGTGTTGAACTTCTTGGTCAATAATGTCGTCAATCTTCAATGGTTTGCAGACATCGGTCTGGAATTGTGGGTTTAGGAACTGGCCTTTGATTCTCTTGAAGAATAGCTGTCTCACAGTACCAGGGAACTTTGGAGCAATTTTTTGTGGCTTCATTGAAATGTTCAACTTTGGAACCTCCAAGTCATTGTCAGCTGGAATGGCACCAGCCAAAAGTTTACAGAAAGTAGTCTTACCAGTACCATTCTCACCCATCATCACCAAAATTTCAGAGTCAGAGAAATCACCCGTCTCAATGTGTAGTTTAAAGTCACCCTGGGTTCTGTCCATGGCAGGGTATGTGTAATATCTTGAAGCATCTAGCTGGATAGGATCTTGGGCATCAGCCAATCTGAACTGCAAAGACTCAGTTCTGAATCTCAAGTTTTCGGACGTGATGTGACCTTCCAAGAACATGTTAATACCCTCTCTAACAGAGGCTGGCAAAGTAACCACACCATAAACGGATGGAACACCGTACAAGATACAGACAAAGTCAGATAAGTAATCCAAAACAGACAGATCGTGCTCCACACAAATAACATAGGACTCAGAATGTAGTAGAGATCTGATGATCAAAGCAGCGTTCAAACGCTGCTTAACATCCAAATAGGAAGAAGGCTCATCAAACATGTAAACCTGGGCAGCCTGAGCACAGGTCATCCCCAGAGCGAATCTTTGCAACTCACCACCAGATAAGGCATCAATGTCTCTCTTCAAAATGTTGTTCAACTCCAAAACGTCACAGATTTCCTTGATATGGTCCTTTCTATCCAGTCTCTGTTTCAGAAGTTGGCCAACCTTCTTCTCTGGGCCCTTGATAGCTCTTGGTATGTTATCCACGTACTGCGGCTTAATGATAGCTGTGATGTTGTCTTCCAAGACCTTAGTCAAGTAGTTCTGCAATTCAGACCCTCTGAAGTGCTTCAAGATCTCCTCCCAGTCAGGTGGATCATCAAATCTACCCAAGTTAGGCTTCTGCTTACCCGCAAGAATCTTCAATGCGGTGGACTTACCAATACCATTGGTACCCACGAGACCCAAGACTTGACCTGGTCTAGGAGTTGGCAATCTGTGCAATTTGAAAGAGTTTGCAGAGTATCTGTGAGTGGTTTCCTTCTCCAGGTTTGTTGGCAAATTGATAATGTTGATGGCACCGAATGGACATTTCTTGACACAGATACCACAACCAATACACAAATTCTCTGAAATGAAGGCAATCTTGGAGGTTGGTGTGACTTCGATACACAGCTTACCTGTCTTCACAACTGGACAGGCCTTCTTACATTCTTGACGGCACTTCTTTGGTTTACACTTATCGTCAGAGACAATAGCGATACGCGTATTACCTTCACTTCTGGAGCCTTTGGCCATTGTGCTTCCAAGTTTGATCTTTACTTTGAGGCGTACTTAGGTAGAGGTTTGTTGACTTTTTTTTTTCTATTTTTTTTCCCACCAGCGATGGGGGCCTCACATGAAAAAAAAAAATTTCACTTGGGCAAGAGAGAAGAGGTATTTGTGCTTATGTCATATAGGGGTTATGAGTGGTTACCCTGCCTCCTTGACAAATTCAGAGCTTTCTATTGGTGGGTACTTCGGTTCAACAAAAAAGCAAGATATCTCTCAAAAAGTTGCTAAATAGGAGACTCCATTGTAACTCCTGGCTCTCAAAAGACGTGTCTCAAGACCTGTAACGTTGCCTTGAAGCAACAGCTCTAAATCGAATCGAAGTCGCACGTGATCATTCATGTGCTCGATCCTGATCGGTAAGGGCAGCACAACTCGTGAACGTCACAAAAATTTTCATGAAAATTTTTGAGAAAACCTTCACTTGAAACAACAACAACTTTAGTTATTCAACCGCTTTTTACAGTTCAAAACCAACTAGTTCTGCTGTCCCATTGATCGACCTCAAAGTCTTCAGCCTGCACAACAGTATCTAACCAAAAAAAAACACCCAAAAAAAAGCCCAAAAAAACTTCAAAAAAAAAATCAAAAAACCCCAAATTAACAACAATGTCTGTTGAAGGTATCGAACAACAATTGGAGAACTTGTCCGTCAAGGACGAGGCTGCCACCCCAGTCACCTCCACTGAGACTGAAGAAGAATCCGCATCCAGACAATCTGTTGCTAACCCAGCTGCTTCTTTGTACGTTGGTGAATTGGCCCCATCTGTTTCTGAGGCTGTCCTTTTCGAGGTCTTCTCTGCCATTGGTGAGTTGGTCTCTGTCCACGTTTGCCGTGACACCTTGACCAAGAAGTCTCTAGGTTACGGTTACGTTAATTTCCAAGACTCCAAGGATGCTGAAAAGGCTTTGGATGAGTTGAACTACTCCCCAATCAAGGGTCAACCAATCAGAATCATGTGGGCTCAAAGAAACCCAGCCTTGAGAAAGTCTCAACAAGGTAACATTTTCATCAAGAACCTGGACCCAGCCATTGACAACAAGTCCTTGCACGACACCTTCTCTGCTTTTGGTACCATTTTGTCTTCCAAGGTTGCCCTTGACGAGCACGGTAACTCCAAGGGTTTCGCCTTTGTTCACTACGAGGATGAAGAGAGTGCTAAGGCTGCTATTGAGAACATCAACGGTATGTTGCTGAATGGCCGTGAAGTTTTTGTTGGTCCACACATCTCTAAGGCTGACAGAGTCTCCAAGTTGGACAAGATCTTGAACAACTTCACCAACGTTTACGTTAAGAACATTGACACTGAAGTCACTGAGGAGGAATTGAGGGAGCTATTCACCCCATTCGGTACCATTACTTCCTTGAAGTTGGAAGTTGATGCTGAGGGTAAGTCCAAGGGTTTCGCCTTTGTCAACTATGAGTCTCATGACTCTGCCGTTAAGGCCATCGGGGAGTTGAACGACAAGGAGGTCAAGTCCAAGAACTTGTACGTTGGTAGAGCTCAAAAGAAGTCCGAGAGATTGGAGGAATTGAGAGCTCAATACGAATCTGCCAGATTGGAGAACTTGATTAAGACCCAAGGTGCCAACTTGTTTATCAAAAACTTGCACGAGTCTATCACTGACGATCAATTGAGAGAGGAGTTCCAACCATTTGGTACCATCACCTCTGTCAAGGTTATGCGTGACGAGAACGAGAAGTCCAAGGGTTTCGGTTTCGTTTCCTTTTCTTCTCCAGAGGAGGCCACTAAAGCTATTGCTGAGATGAACGGTTCTATGTTGGCTGAGAAGCCACTGTACGTTGCTTTGGCTCAAACCAAGGAGAACAGAAGAGCTCACTTGGAGCAGCAAATGAACAACAGAAACCACTTCAGATTGCAACAACAACATCAACAAGCTGCTTTGGCTCAAGGTGCTCCAGGCCAATTCTTCCCACCATTGTACTTCAACGGTCAACCACAAGGTTTCTTGCCACCAGGTGCCCGTGGTCCAATTCCAAACCCAATGATGATGCAAGGTGTCCCAAGACCACAAGGTCAATGGCAAGGTAGACCATTACCAAATGGTCAACCAATGTACGGTATTCCACCATTCCAAGACTTCCAAGGTCGTGGTCCTCGTGGCTACTACAACAACAGAGGTCCAAACAACAGACGTCGTGACGACTTCCCACAACAACAGCAAGTTGTTCAACAATTGGCCCAAGACTTGCCAAAACTTCCAGAGGAGGAGCAAAAGAGAGTTCTAGGTGACCAATTGTACGGTAAGGTTATCTCCACTGGTCCACAGGTTGACGCTGAGTTTGCCTCTAAGATCACTGGTATGTTGTTGGACTTGCCAAACAATGAGATTTTGGATGCTTTGGCTAACGAGGAGTTGTTCCAACAACACTTTAACGATGCTTTGCAAACTTACCAAGAGGCTAAGAACTCTGAGGCTGCTGCTGAGGCTCCAACTCAAGCTTAGATGAGTGGTTTTTTGAAGAACAATTGACAGTGTTGTACATATTTGGGTAAGGCTTTCAGAAAGAAAATAAGTTGAAATTTGGGAGTGAATCAGAGGAGATTAATATGTCATGTTTGCTAGTTCTAGCCTACATGGCTTGTTGTTTGGTTTGGTTTGTCTTTTTTTGGGGTAAATTGGAGTGATTTCCATTTTATCCTCTTTGGTTGATCTAATGTTGAGTTTTCTATTGTTAAGATAAGTCTGTAGATCATTATTCCGTCCTATTTCACTATTTCTGCGGCGGTTCCTACAAATATTACTAAGTATACCTGGTGTCATTTCAATCTATTGTGGTCAACTTCCTGGTAATTCTCAGTAAACGAACATAAATTCAACTCGTTGGTTCCTGGATGATCTGTTCTCTCTCCTGTTTTGCCAAAGCTTCTTTTCTCCGTCTTTCTGCAGCATCGGGTTTCAGTTCCAGCGGTTGCATTTCTCTGAAGGACACCGTGAATCTCTTTCGCTTGCCATTCTCGTCATAGGGTGATTCGGCAGGTTCAAATTTAACAAGTTCAAAGTCCTTGGTCATGTAGTAAGTAGTGAAGCAGCCGATTCCCAGGCCTAGCAGGCCGGCAACGAAGCGTCCCACGCTGGTTGTTTGTGGTGGCATTCCGTGTTGTTCTTTGATAATTTTTTATTGTGGTGGCGTGTCAGAGAAGCGTCAAATGTCAAAAATGAGCGTTGTTCTTGAATTTTTATGGGGAAAATCTGTCCAAACTTTTCACCTCCACAATCCCAACAATCAACACCTCGATAAATGCCACATCCAAAGTTCCCGTCTAGGCGGTCCACTGTGTATTCAACAAAAGGAATCGTGTCCTCTACACAGCCACTAGCCAATGCTGCTGGTATCAAGATCCTTGCAAAAGGTGGTAATGCCATTGATGCAGCTGTCGCTGTCGCAGCTGCTTTGGGTGTCACTGAAACTGCATCCACCGATCTGGGTGGTGATGCCTTTGTGATCTTTTACAATAACAGTTCGAAGAAGGTTCAAGGTCTGAATGGTACTGGTCGTTCTGCGTCAGCTCTCACTTTGGACTTCGTTCTGACCCACAAGGAAGAGATCAAGCACAACAGACTCAGAGCTAGCTCAATCTTGGCCATTAACGTTCCTGGTTGTGTTGCAGCATGGTATGATGCCATCGATAAGTGGGGTTCTGGTAGTGTGACTTTTGCAGAGGTCCTTCAACCTGCCATTGAGTTAGCTGAGGGTGGTTACCCGATCTCTGAGATTAGTGCCCGGTTGTACGGTGACACTGAAGAGATCCTCAAGAACGTGAATGCCAACAAGTCTGAAGAATTCAAACACACTCAATTGGCTTTGTTCCTTCCAAATGAATCCTTATCAGCTCCTAAGACAGGACAGCTCTTGAAGAATCCGTACCTAGCATCCACTTTGAAAACAATCGCCCAGAATGGTAAGAAGGGATTTTACGAAGGGGAGGTTGCGCAATCTATCGTTGATGAGGTCAAATCTCGTGGAGGTTTGCTCGAACTATCAGATTTATCGAATCACACATCAACCTTTGTTGACCCAATCTCTTTGGAGTTCCTGGGTAAGAAGCTATGGGAGATCCCACCAAATGGTTCTGGGATCATTGCTTTGATAACACTTGGTTTGATTAAATCCTTAGCCAAATCCAAGAAGATTGATCTAGATAACTTGAAGCATAATTCTGTTGAGTACCTCCATTTGGTCATTGAAGCGTTGAAATTATCATTCAAGGACTCTGAGGAATATGTTAGCGACCCCGAACATCTTCTTAAGCAGTATGGTATTGATGGTAATGAATCTATCTTGAAATTACTCGCCTCTGAGCAATACTTTGACAAAAGATCGGAGTTATTCAACCTAGACAGCGTTCTTGACAATCAGACTCTTGAGGTTGGTTCTCTGCCAAATGAGTCATTCCAATCTGACACTGTCTACTTCACTGTCACTGATAAGGACGGCAATGCAGCAAGCTTCATCAACTCTGTCTTCCATAACTTTGGCAGCGGTATCTTGGTTCCTGACCGGGGCTTCTTCCTACAGAATCGTGGTGCTAATTTCAGTTTAGAACCTTCAAGCAAAAATGTCATTGCTGGGGGTAAGAGATCTTATCACACCATTATCCCAGGCCTTATCACTACCCGTTCTAAAGACTCCAATATCGAGGAGCTTTATGCAAGTTACGGTATTCAAGGTGGTTTCAACCAGCCGCAGGCCCATGTTCAAGTCTTTTTCAACCTTTTGCTTTTCGGTCTAGATCCACAAGAGGCATTAGATGCACCAAGAATATCATTGACACCACATGAGGAGCTAGGCCATACCGATAAGGGACATGGTTCAAACGGTCCAGTCAGCAGGTCAGTAACTGTTGTTAATGTCGAAGAAGGTATCGATGACAGTGTCATTGAAGGTTTGAAAAAATTGGGTCATGAGGTTAAGGTCATCACAGGTTACGAAAGACGTTTGTTTGGTAGAGGTCAGATTATCAAGAAAGAGTCACAAGATCCATTGGTGTACTCTGCAGGATCAGATCCAAGAGGTGACGGTGCAGCTGTTCCTTTCCTTTGATTAAAAATTGAGGCATGACTTCCTATATATTCTGAGAAGGCTGACTTTGAAAACCCAACAGCTGCGCAGTTTCGTAGTTTGATTGAACCACACAGACATGATGAGCATCGAAGGTTGCATGTGCGATACAAAGGAAGCTCGAAAAAAAAGAGAAATGGAACTCCCCATAGGGGGCTCGAACCCCTGACATTTCGGTTAACTTTCGCTAATGAAATTTCTTTCCCTAGTTATGACTGTAAAAGCCGAACGCTCTACCAACTGAGCTAACAGGGACGAGTTCCAAGATACGAAATACCTTATTTCACCGTAATGGATCAACCTTTGTCAACAGGACACAGCCCGCCTAATTAAAGGCTCTCAAAGGCATCAGCGTAACATTGATACTTTCCACCTCTCATAAATTTTATTAAAGGAGTTGTCTTGGGGATCTTTAATGGATGAATTTGTCAGTTTTGTTCTGAACTTTGGTGAGTGACGCATTTAGCTCCATTGGGACAGCCATGTCTACTGGTCGGACATTCTAGAAGAAAATCTCCTTGCAAGCCAAGTGAAGAGAATTGATTGGTTAATATCTTCATCCAATATAGTTATCTGCTACTCAGAATGAGTGAATCTGCTGTCAAAGGGGGGTAACACAATCCCGGTTGGGCCACACCCCATCATCGGTAGACACACGCTCCAGGTGGAAAAAAATTTGTGGTGCCTACATGCAAGACCCAGATAAGTACCCATCCCAACACAATGCCTTCTAAGAACTCTATCAATAAGCCAAAGCAGGGTATCAATAATGCCAAGAAGAGAGCCTCTGTTGCGAAAAAGAGAGCTGCTAGAGCCAGAAACGGCCTTCTGGCTCCACCAAGAAGCTCAGAGCTGTCCACCTCGGGTCAACCAAGATCTACCGCTGTCGCCCTTTACAACGGTCAGCAGCCAACTGGTGGTCTAACTACACAGACACTTTCAAAGAAGAGATTGAATAAGATTGAGAGAAACAAGAGATATATTCAGCAGAGAAGAGACTTGGAAGACAAGATTTTGATAGATGCAACTGCTCAAGCTGAGGAGTCAATGGATATTGATGGAGACGTTACATCGACCAAGAAGGTTAAGAAGCAGAGCAAGATCGACGGCGTCAAGGAAGCTCTACTGTCTGTGCTCAGTGATGCTGCTTCTGGAGCTTTTGTTGTTCAAACTTCTGGTGAGGGTACGACTTTGGGTGGTCCATCTTTCTTCTGATTGTAATATTTAAATTTAAAGTAATGTATACTAGTTCTTATCTATTCCTCTGTAAACCCAAATATACAGTCTCTTCCTTGATATCATGCTCTATTCATAATTTATTCTGAAGTGAGAAGTCCCTTCTCCTTCAAGTTCTCCTCCACGTTATCTCTTAAGAACTTGATGATCTCAGCTGGATCTGGGGCAGTGAAGACAGAGGTACCGGCAACAATGACGTTAGCCCCAGCCTTGGCAGCCTGTGGAATGGTAGCCTTGCCCAGGCCACCATCAACCTGGATATCTAGGTTTGGGAACTTCTCTCTCAAAGTCTCAACCTTTGGCATCATATCAGCCATGAACTTTTGACCACCAAAACCAGGTTCCACAGTCATAACTAAAGCCATATCCAAGAACGGGGCAAGTTCAAACAGAACATCAACTGGAGTACCTGGCTTAATAGCACATGCAGCTCTGATGTTGTAAGATTTGATCAACTTAACAAGGACCAAAGGATCCTTGGTTGCTTCATAGTGGAAGGTGAACTGATCAGCACCAGCCTTAGCAAACTCCTCAACCCACTTCTCTGGCTCGGCGACCATCATGTGGCAGTCAAAGAAGGCCTTCGGTTTCGAAACGCCGTCACCTCTTGGAACAGCCTTTCTCAAACTATCCACGATTGGAACACCAAGAGTGATGTTTGGAACAAAGTGACCATCCATCACGTCAATGTGAAGCCAATCAGCTTTGGCATTGAGGACTTTGTGACATTCACAACCAAGGTTTGCAAAATCAGCAGCGAGAATAGATGGAGCAATGATTGACTGGACCATTTTGAGTAACCTGGTGATGTATGGTGTTAAGGTTGTTTGTTTTTTTTTATTTTATTTTTTTATGAACAGTTGCATCAAGACCCGCAAGTTTAAAACGATGCAAATTGTCGATAGATACACCTTTTCAGAAAGATGAGTTGTTGAACATCCTGTTTACTGGCTTCTTGTCACATTTCTTGTCTAGGACCTGTAAGAGAGGGCTTAAGGGATATCAAAAAGCAAAGAGAAATTCTCTCGGGGGCGATTCGAACGCCCGATATCCAGATTACAGTTACCTTTACAGTCTGGCGCCTTAAACCAACTTGGCCACCGAGAGAGAACATGGCCAAAAATTCTGCCCACCGACTAAGTAGTGTATTAAAGTTGTGGACTATGCTAATTCAACTAGTTGGGTAATAGCCTTCTTGGAATCACTTGGTTCCAGATTATACCATAAGTAATAGGTGTTTCAGTTATTCAATGTTGAGACTCTCAAATATTCTTTATTGGGGTCTATGATTCTTCGGCCTGGGATATAAATGTTATTATCTTGTGAACTTCTCAAGATCGATTGGTACTTAAGGTGGGGTGTTCCAGAACACATGTTATAAAGGTATCTACTTACAAGTGCATAAATAAAAGACAAGCATACTAGCACAGGTGAATTCTTAAAATAAATAATTTTCAAAGGTTCAAGGGTTGATAGGAATGAAATTTCCCACAATACAACTTGGAATATTGTAACGATCTCTTCTGATGGTAAAACTGAAGCAGCAAGTCTTACGTCTTCTACCATCTCTGGTTCTCAAGTTGCAACTTGTAAGTACTGCCTTTTGTCCCTTGTCGAAAGCAATGGCACCATACTTCTCCCAAAAGTTCACAGCACTCTCTTCACTCATCAACTCATAAATGGCCAGCTTACCATCTCTCAAATCATCTGCACTCACTTCAACAAGCGATGCAAACTCTTTGTTGCCACGATAAATTTCACCCGTGCGTCTCCATAAACAGGCTGGAATTGCCATCGACGTGAACACTCTGTCATAGTCAAGCAACATTCTCTCAAAGCTCTCCTCCACAAGGATCAAATCCACATCCTTCAAAGTTCTGGCAATGGCTCTGAAAGCAGGTCTGAAAATGGACAAGGGTTTCAAGATTCTTTGTTTAGATTGTTGGTTCATATAATTGTCCATGTAAACCTGCAATCTGGCATAGCCCTTAGCATAGTTGTATGGATGCAAAAGACCCGCCTCTAATTTGGCATTAATAACTTGCTTCAGTCTTTCCTCTGGTGAGATTTCTGTGGATGGATCAGCAGCTGTAAGGAAGAACTTATCTCTAGCTGAATCAGAGACATTTGGTTGTGGTGCAGCCAAGTTAAGTGGCTGCTGAGGCTGTGGCTGCGGCAATGTCAACCGATTGCTATTCTGCTGTGTTTGTGGATTCTGCTGGTTATTGGCTAAACCAGGCGGCTGAGCTGGTTGGTGGTTCTGGAATTGTTGCAAGTTTGCGTAAGAAATGTTTGGTGAATTAAACATGGACAAGGACAAGTTGGTTAAAGAATGGGACGCACTCAGGGTAGGCTGGTTGACTGCACCTGAGGTATTGCTCTGTGGGTTTTCATTCAAGTTCTCAGTACCAGTGATCAATTCAGGGTCATCTAAAACGGATAAGAACTCATTCAAAGAACTGAATTCAGAGCCCGCATGCTCAGAAAAGAAGAACGGTTGCTGATTAAAATTCAGAAATGGATCTGCCTGGTTCAGATGTCTATTGATACTGGTCCCTGATGCGTTATTGGAAGTCTGGTTTCCTGACGCTGGCCTGTTTGGTATTTGCTGAATCGTTGGGTCATTAAACGGCTGCAAATGTGGTGGAACATTCTCCACTTGGAGAGAGTTGTTGATTCCAGCTGAAGAATCGCTGCTAATTTGTGAGCTGATATCTGCAGGTTGCTTTTCACTGGAAGTATTTTTGGTCTCTAGCTTTATCTTCTGTCTCTGGCTAACAGGTTCATCATGACAAAGGTGGCCAATATTTCTCTTGATACAACGTGAGCAAGGGCGGACATCGTCACAAATCATATGCGAGCGACGACAATAAACACAGGCAATCACCACCTTCTTCCTCTTTCTCTTACCCTTCTCCTTGAGTTCTGAATTAGGGGTCTCCATGTTAGTTTGGTGTGGTGCCTGTGGATTAGCAAGTGCCTGATCTTGAGAGTGCAAGCTGATCTCGCTCGACATTTTTGCGTACTTCGGCAAGTTTTGAGATAAGCGACGATGCTGGAAGTGATGTTTCCCTTCTATGGGGTCAAGTTTTGTGTCAAAACAAGGAGTGTTAATGTTCTTACACGAACTGTTACGGGTTACCTGACTGAAAAAAATTGTGGAGTACGCGTCCTGAAATTTCCGGGTTTTCTTTTGGGTGGCAAACCGTAAACCGCCGAGCTTAAGACGTAGTCACGTGAATAAAAGGAGCAGGGTTCATAATCTTCAGACTTTCAAAATTTGATCAGCGAACAATCAATATGATCATCAAGAGGTAAGGGAACTCACACGTTTGTATATCGATATGCTAGGCACTAACCTAATAAGGAGATCAAATCTCCTGAAACCAACTTTCAAGCAGATTGGCTTCCCAAAGCTGACAGCTTTAAGACCTTACTTACCGGAACCAGTATTCATCAGACAACTATCCTCCTCGGCCATTGCGAGACAAGATTCACCAGTAAAGAAATATGACACGTCTGCCCTAAATAACCTTACTCGTGACCAGATCATGGAACTTCGCGAAATACACCGTGCCAAAGAGAGAAAGTATAAAGACCAGACGACTATCAATTACACTTTGAGTGTGTGTATCGGGTTCCTTGGTTTGTCTTATGCTGCTGTCGTGCTTTATAGAACGTTGTGTGCCAGAACTGGGTTTGGTGGTAGACCTGTCACTGATAAGAAGAAGTTCACCAATGACAAATTGATTCCTGTTGATATGGACAAGAGAATCCGTATTTCATTTACCTCTGAAGTGTCAGACATCTTGCCTTGGAGATTTGTGCCCCAACAAAGAGAGGTTCATGTGCTACCTGGTGAAACTGCATTGGCTTTCTACAAGGCTAAGAATAATTCTGATAAAGATATTGTGGGAATGGCCACTTACTCAATCACCCCAGGTGAAGCCAGTCCATACTTTAACAAGATTCAGTGTTTTTGTTTTGAAGAGCAGAAGTTGAAAGCTGGCGAAGAAGTTGACATGCCAGTATTCTTCTTCATAGATCCTGATTTTGCTAATGACCCTAGAATGAGAAACATTGAAGATATGATTTTGCATTACGCTTTTTTCAAGGCGCACTACGAAAAGGATGGTAACTTGATTCCAGTGGATGTATCAAAGGATCTGGAACTAAAACCAGTCAGTGTCGAAGTTTTATGAACGAGGTCGTAGATTGCAACATGTACATATATACCCATATAAATTAACCCTCTTGGATATAGGATACTTTCATAGATCAAACTTCTCCAGCACAATGCTTGGTGACTTTGGTGATGTCTTTTGACTGCTGCCATCCCTCACATTCGTGTCTAGCTTCAGCAGTCCCTCAAACTGAAGAGTTCTCTTCTTTTGCATCGAAGGAGAATGCACTTCTTCGCTGTACACAGGCTTAGGTTCATTGTATAGTTCTCGTTCTGGCATAAGTGGGGCCTCCAGTCCTGCGTCAAACGATTTGTGACGGGGCAAGATTGACTCTGACAAGTGGAATTTGATTAATGGATGCCTCTCTCGTAGCGCTTGAAGGGCTTCACTAGCAATAGACTCTGATTCAAGGATGATGACTAGCCTCCCGAGTCCAAGCAGCTCTGACCAATGTCTGATTGCATCGGGTCCCCATGAGTCGATGATTTCTTTCTTTATGACTTTGGGGGCAACAAGACAGTCGTTCTTTGTGAGTTCTGATGCGATAAGTGTTGTCTTATGGACCATTGTAGATTCAGCTGTTAAGTGTGGGAGAATTGGCCCCGTTTTGCTAATAAATATCAATTCTTGAAGTACCTGGCTAACTGAAGAGTTCTTTGACACTGCACTGCCACTTATTTTCAGATATGCCGCATCCCGGTGGTCTTAATCCTGCGCTTCATCTTGGCAACTCGTCAATCCAATTCAAGATCCCGAAACGTGGGAAGCCCAATGGTCATCTACATTGGAGTGCTGATTCTAAATAGAACTCTTATAATACATAACAGCACGAACTTTAATCCCCCCCCCATATCCACACACATCCCTTCACACCAACATATCCACGTCTTCGTCATCATCATAGTCGTCGTCATCGTCATCACCATCCAGCAAGAATTGCAAGGTATCTTCATCAGCCAACACTGCCCACACACTCAAGTCTCTGTATGTCTCCAGACAAGCCCTCAGTTGCGGCTCAGTAAAACCCTTGGCAATAATCACATCCTTAATGGCACTCAGTGACAACTTCTTCTTTCTCTTTCCGTCTCTGATAGCCATGTCCTGGATAATCTGGTAGATTCTTGTAGTTGGACTGTTGTCAACCTTTTGCTGGTCTTCTCTGGCAAATGACGATCTCGCAACTTCAATCAATCTCAAGGCCTCATCGACATCTTCATTCAGCACGACATCATCAAATCTCAAACGAGCCAATGCCTGAGCCATTCTTAGGATACCCAGTAGTGTTCTTGGGGTGGCTTGGCCAAAAGATCTCTTAGGATCATTCTTAACTCTGTGTTTGGACTCCTGTCTGATCTTGATATATGAGCTAACAACATAGTCACCAACCTCCTGTGGAACAACAGGTCTGAAAGACTTAGCCTTTGTGATGTAGTTTCTAATCATGTTGGGATCGAGAGGTGTGAAGGCCATCTCTGGGTGTCTGTTATGCATGTGCACATACGCCACATGCTGGGCAAGACGTTCATCCTCATCCTGGGATGGGTTATCAAGAATCAAAAACAAAACGTCAAATCTGGACAAAAGAGCTGCTGGAAGGTTGATGTTCTCCAATGGAGAAATGCTGGTTTTAAAGCGACCATACAACGGGTTAGCAGCTGCAAGAATGGAGGTTCTGGCATTCAAAGTGGTATTGATACCTGCCTTGGAAATGGAAATAGTTTGTTGTTCCATGACTTCGTGGATAGCAGTTCTGTCATTCTCATCCATCTTGTCAAATTCATCGATGCAACAGATGCCGTTGTCAGAAAGGACAAGGGCACCACCTTCAAGAACCATCTCATCGGTTACTGGGTCCCTCATAACTGCAGCGGTCAAACCGACACCAGAAGAACCACGACCAGTAGTGTAGACGCTTCTTGGTGAGATCTTGGAGATTGTCTTCAAAAGTTGGGACTTGGCCACACCGGGGTCACCCATGAGACAAATGTTGATATCACCTCTGATCTTCATACCATCACCAACCTTCTTGTCTACACCACCAACGAGAAGCAGCAGTAGAGCCTTCTTGACATCTTCATGACCAAAGATTTCAGGAGCAATGGACTGGGCCAATCTGTTGTAGATATCACCCTCTGCTCTGATTCTGCTGATCTCCTCCTCAACCTCGTGATCAAGCAATGTGACGTCGTACTTCTTCTTGTGCTGTCTTACACATTGGGCTTCAAGATATGTCTCAGTCAAAAGACCAGCTCTTAGGGCACGGAAACCAGTGTATGGGGAAGGCAGAAAGATACCAGCAACATCAACGATATCACCAGGATCCATTGATCTCACCAAGTCACCATTGGCATGGATCGTAAGTGTTCTTGGAATGTGACCAACAGGAACCTGATTGGCCATCTCTTGCAATTTTATCTCTTGGAAAGCGGAGAACTTAGAGGCACGAGTTGATGGGAACAGCTTTCCTCTGGATCTGTCCTCGATACAACGACGAGATGAACATTCAGATAATGGTGTGAACGTTCTGGCCTTGACTTCTTGGAAGACTTCATGACCACACTGATCACATGTATATGCATTCACAACGATGGATGGTTTGACATCAGAGACACGAGTGATCATACCTCTGACAGTGATAAGTTGGCCAACATAAGTGCCCTTGACTTCACGCACTGATAAAGGTTTCTGGGCATTCTTCCCATAGGTCTTGGTTAGTGGTCTGAAATAGAGGTTGTAACGACGGGTCAAATGTGCAGGGAATTCACCATCAGCATTATCCTCATCCTCTTGGTCACTATCACCTCCCAAGTTTTCAGCTTCTCGCTGTTCCCGTCTCTCTGCGGCAACACGCTGGTTTCTCTGCTGTCTCTGGTGAAGAATCAAGTCAATCACACCATCCTGATAGTTGATTTCCTTGGTTGGTTCAGGCATGAGCTTATCCACTTCATTGGAGAAGATTTCAATATAACGATGAGTGTTCTCCATAATGCTTTCCACCAGTGTCTTTCTGCCAAAATTGTTGGTGCCTATATTCACATCATTGGTCTGTTCAAACTCGGCAATGTCATCAAGGTCAATGAACAATGAAGTAATCTCTCTATTGGAAACACGCTGTAGATGGCGCATATACTTAGGACCATCCCCAATGTCCATATCTTCATCCCCATCTCTCACTTCAGCCTCGATCCTCGTGTCATAGAGCTTGTCAGCTTGTGAGTCTGCGCCATCAGATTTGAAGTGCTGAAGGAAATCAGACACCGTAGCGGCGATATCTGTGTAATTGATATCGATCTTGATCGCCGGAAGAGCTGAGTTCGTGGCCATTGCAATGAGATCTAATTAGTTTGGCGGTCACAGTTTGCGCGGCGAAAAGGTCAACTGAATGGAAAGATCTCAGTTTTCTTTGATTTTTTCGCGTTGTCATAATTTCCCCTTTCGGTAAAGTAAATACATGAGGGAACTCCCGCGAAAAAAAAAAGAGATGGATTATGGCGATCTCTGTGTGTACAGGAAAGATAACACATTTCATCAAATTGAGCCCAAGTGACTGTGGTGGAAGTTTGTTTTGTTCTGTTTTGTTTTGTTTTTTATTATTTGCTTATCCATTTCTGTGAGACAAAAGACCTCAATGTGACTGTATATCACCCTGAAAGTTACGTAATTTTTACTCTCTAGTCTCCAGCTCCAGTCTCCAGGCTTTTGACTTTTGGCTTGAATTTTTTTTTGCTGAGAGACAGGGCTGTTTTTGGCACCGGAAGCACATGGCTGCAGGAATTGCAGGCCTGAATACGTCAAAGAAGCCGGAGCCATTTTACAAACAAACAAGTTAGTTAGCTGTTTGTTAGCAAAGTCAAAGTCAAAGTCAAACCCACTTTCAGTACTCAATTGGCTCTGCGAAATGGGCCATCATGTAGTAAAATGAACCTCGAAGCAGCTAGCAGTTAGTTCTGACCAGTCCAATCTAGTCGTGGGGTGTGTCCCGTGTTGCCCGCACCAAAAGAAGCTGCCCCCTAATTTTCGCTGACACCACCTGGCCACAGTTCACATATAAATATCGGCCAAATTTCACAGGTTTGTCTCACAGAGAGAGCAACCATCAGCAACTAAACTCCCAATGACCCTCACCAGAAGAGATTCTTACTCTGGGGCTGCCTCACCAGGCCCAGGTGACTCCCTTCCTCGCCCAAAGCACATCAGACGTCTTACTGGTATCACACCATCTGAGATCAAGACCATTGACTCCATCATCCCTTTGCAAGCAAGAGAAACCTGGAAGAAGTTCACTGTTGAGAACTTTGAGACCAAATCAGACTTTGAAAAGTCCTTTGTTCGTCATGTTGAGACCACTCTGGCCCGTTCCATGTACAATTGTGATGACTTGGCTGCCTACCAAGCAACCTCTAACGCAATCAGAGACAATTTGATCACCAATTGGAACAAGACACAACAAAAGCAAACAATCAAGGATCAAAAGAGAGTCTACTACTTGTCCTTTGAGTTCTTACTAGGTAGAGCCCTAGATAATGCCTTGATCAACACTGATACCAAGGATGTGGTTTCTTCTTCTGTTGAGGAACTTGGCTTCAAATTAGAGGACTTACTAGAGACTGAACGTGATGCTGGTTTGGGTAACGGTGGCTTGGGTCGTCTTGCAGCCTGTTTCATTGACTCCCTTTCCACTGGTAAGTACCCAGCCTGGGGTTATGGTATCCGTTATGACTATGGTATCTTCAAGCAACTGATTGAGGATGGCTACCAAGTTGAGTCTCCTGACTACTGGCTGAAGTTTGGTAACCCATGGGAGATTCAACGTAAGGAAATCCAAATCCCAATTGACTTTTACGGTCATACTGAGCATTACACTGATGACCAAGGAATCAGAAAGTCCAAATGGGTTCCTGGTGAACGTGTCTTGGCCATTGCCTACGATTTCCCGGTGCCAGGTTACAAGACTGACAATGTCAACAACTTGAGACTTTGGTCCGCTCAACCAACCACTGAATTCGACTTTGAAAAGTTCAATGCAGGTGACTACCAATCATCTGTCCAGGCCCAACAACGTGCAGAATCTATCTCTGCGGTCTTGTACCCAAATGACAACTTTGATGCAGGTAAGGAGTTGAGGTTGAAGCAGCAATACTTCTGGGTCGCTGCCTCACTTCATGACATTGTCCGTCGTTTCAAGAAGAGTAAGCGTGCCTGGTCTGAGTTTTCTGACCAAATTGCTATCCAGTTGAACGACACTCATCCAGCCATTGCCATTGTTGAGTTGCAAAGAGTCCTCGTTGACTTGGAAGGGCTCCCATGGGATGAAGCCTGGGAGATTGTCACCCACACTTTTGGTTACACTAATCACACTGTAATGCAAGAGGCTCTTGAGAAATGGCCAGTTGAGTTGTTTCAGCGTTTGTTGCCGCGTCACCTGGAGATCATTTACGATATCAATTTGTTCTTCTTACAAGAGGTTGAGGAGAAGTTCCCTGAAGAGCGTGAATTGCTTGGTCGTGTCTCCATCATTGAGGAATCCCAACCAAAGCAGATCAGAATGGCATTCTTGGCCATTATTGGTTCCTACAAGGTGAATGGTGTCGCTGCATTACACTCTGAATTGATTAGAACAACCATCTTCAAGGACTTTGTGAAGATCTACGGTAAGGCCAAGTTCACCAATGTCACCAATGGTATCACACCAAGACGTTGGTTGAAACAGGCCAACCCAGCCTTGTCCTCATTAATTACTGAAAAGTTGGGTTCCGATGACTATCTACATGACTTGAACAAGTTGAAGGACCTAGAGCAGTTTGTTGAAGATGCTGACTTCAGAAAGAGATGGGCTGATGCCAAATTGACCAACAAGAAGCGTTTAATCAAGTTGATCAAGGACTTGACTGACATTGAGATTTCTGATCCAAACGTGTTATTTGACATTCAAGTTAAGAGAATCCACGAGTACAAGCGTCAGCAGATGAATATCTTTGGTGTCATTCACAGATACTTGCAAATCAAGAAGACTCCCGCATTGGAGCGTGAGGAGAAGTTCTTGCCAAGGGTGTCCATTTTCGGTGGTAAGTCTGCCCCAGGTTACTACACCGCTAAGCTCATTATCAAGTTAATCAATTCTGTCTCTGAAGTTGTGAACAATGACCCTGATGTTGGTAACTTGTTGAAGGTTGTCTTTATTCCAGATTACAATGTCTCCAAGGCTGAAATCATCACCCCTGCCTCTGACTTATCTGAGCACATCTCCACTGCCGGTACTGAAGCCTCTGGTACCTCCAACATGAAGTTTGTCTTGAATGGTGGTTTGATTATTGGTACTGTTGACGGCGCCAATGTTGAACTGTACAATGAACAGCCATCAGAGGACAATATGTTCTTGTTTGGTCACTTGGCTGAGAATGTCGAGGATATCAGACACAAACACCGTTTCAGCTCCTATACCATTCCAGATTCTTTGGAGGAGGTGTTTGAGGCCATTCAAGCTGGTACTTTTGGCGATGGTGAGGAGTTCAGATCCTTGATTGATCATGTGAAGTACCATGGTGATCACTACTTGGTTGGAGATGACTTTGATTCTTACCTACACGCACACGCCCTTGTGGATGAGGCCTACAGAGATCAGGAGTCCTGGGTCAAAAAATCCATCACTAGTGTTGCCAATGTGGGTTTCTTCAGCTCTGACAGAGCCATTCAGGAATATGCTGAAGGAATCTGGAACATTGAGCCAATTGCCGATGAATGAGTTGATATTCACTTCTTTTGTTGTTGCTTACTTTAGAGCGCTGTTTTTTATATACGATACACCCATTTGATTTTCATTTTTGTACTATTTTGTCTCCATGTTTGATCATTTTCTTCGCCAAGGGTCAACTATTCAAGCTCCGTATTCCTTCCTCACTTGGTTAGTGTAACCCGCAAATGAAAAAAAAAAAAAACAGCACGCGATTGAGTGTTGATGATAAAAAAACAAGGAACCCATTACCCTCCCAAAACAATACCAAAACCTCTCTCCGCTTAGCATCACAATCATCTAAGTTACACATTGACATTTCCGCAAAACTCTGCTCTACACTTTCCTCACACCTGAACCCTTGATCACACACATATACCAGCAAATGATTTGTCAACTCCAACTCATATCGCTCTATGCATACATTCTCGCACTTGTGAGTGCAGCACCGGTCGACATACCAGCCAGTGATGCATTCCTTGTGACAGAACTTCCCGGAATTGAAAGTATTTCCGCAGATGAGAGACCATTGATGCATGCTGGACATATCACTCTTGATGAGAACACTGAAACCAACTACTTCTTTTGGAAGTTCGTGAAACAACGCTCACAGTTCAACAGAACCATCATTTGGCTGAATGGTGGACCTGGGTGCTCGTCTATGGATGGAGCTCTGATGGAGACGGGGCCCCTGAGAGTAGATAATAACCACAAGCTGCTTCTCAATGATGGTTCATGGTACCAAGCAGCTGATATGATATTTGTTGACCAACCTGGAGGAACTGGTTTCAGCACCACCAAGGACTATGATACTGAGCTAACCAAAGTTGGTACAGATTTTGTCAAATTCCTGGAGAATTACTTTGAGAATTTTCCTGATGACGCAACTAATGAGGTATACCTTGCTGGTGAAAGTTATGCTGGTCAGTACATTCCCTTCATCGCTAATAATATCTTAAAGGCTAACTCGGCTAATCGAACACAGATTAATTTGAAGGGCCTGTTGATTGGTAATGGTTGGATAGCACCAAACATTCAAAGTCTGAGTTATATTCCCTACATGTTGGATACAGGTTTGATCAAAAACAATGATGAATTCATGCCAAAACTTTTAAAGGACCACGAGAGATGTCAACAGCTCATCAATTCTGGTGATAACAACGACCAATTCTCCATATCTCAATGTGAGATAATCCTAAACAGAATCTTGCAATACACCAGAGACAAGGATGCGCCGAAAAACCAACAGTGTATCAATATGTATGATACAAGATTGAGAGATTCATATCCATCTTGCGGTATGAACTGGCCTCCTGCCCTTGCAAATGTGCAGCCATACTTGCAGAAAAAGGAAGTGGTTGAAAGCTTGAATCTAGATTTGAAGAAAGTAAAGACATGGAGAGAGTGTGACGGTGATGTTTCTAAGCACCTGAAGAACAAGAACTCCAAACCATCGCAGTATTTGTTCCCTGATCTTCTTCAGCAAATTCCAATCATGCTCTTCAATGGTGATAAAGACATCATCTGTAACAACCGGGGTGTTCTGGACTTCATTAGTCACCTGGAATGGAATGGCGGGAAAGGATTCAGCGATGATACTATCAAGTACGATTGGAAATATGATGGTGCATTCGCGGGTGATATTCAGAGTGACAGAAATCTGACATTTGTTAGTGTAACTGATTCCTCTCACATGGTGCCTTTTGATAAGCCACGTGAGTCGAGGGGGTTGTTTGATATCTTTGTTGGAAACTTCAAGATCGTTGAAACAATCAACTCAACATACTTGGAGACACCTGTTTATACCAACTCATCATTATCAGATAGCAAAGATGATCCTGAAGTATCCACTAAAAGTTCACTACCCTTTGTCTTTTATATTGGGACAGTGGTCTCTGTTGGTCTATTCATCTTCGTGTTCAATAGAGGGAATGAACCAAAGACGCCGTCAATTTTGAAAACAGCTTCTAACCACAGATCAAAGAACAAGAAAACTGTATCTTGGGCAGACGAAAATGATGTGTTCGAAAGAGGAGTTGACCAACATGCAGGAGCTTTTGCTGCATTCTTGAACAACTTCCAGGCAGGTGAGCCAAGTTACCAAAGAGCTTCGAGCAAAGAAAACCCATTTGATGATGAGAATGGTTATGAAAATATTGAACTGGGCTCAAATATTCAACATGAAGCGGATGATTACGATTTTAACATTGAGAATGAGATAGAGAGCGGGGACATTGCTGATCTTAGAACCTCAAAATGAGAATATAAAAGTTACTTGATCTCAATCTTACCATTATTATACACTATATCCCGTTACTTCATTGTGCTTTGTTTTGTTTTTTTTTTCTTGCCTGTACCCTTTATAGACTCTTTGCGTTATATTATGTGGATTCGTCATTGTCTTTTTGTGTCACACTCACCCCCCCCCCTGAAAAAAGAATCACCAATTTCCATTGTTTATCGTTGGACACAATGGAGTGACAACCTGCTTTCATTTCGCTGTCTATATCTACAATCTTGCAACCTTGAACCACCCAAGAATGAACTCCAAACCCTTGAAGCTATGCAGCCAGCCAAAGATGTCGGTGTTTGAGAAACAGTTGTCATTGATCAACAGTTCATCTATCGGTTTGAAGGGTCTCCACTCACAGAAGAAGAAACAACCATCGATGGGATACTTCAGCTATGGTTCTGCCAATTCTGAGCTCACCATCAACTCTGGTGACTCCACTTTAATTGGCAGCTCTGGGCCCACAAGTCCAATGACCTCAAAGTACGGCTACTGCAAAAGTGTAAACAAGTCGCACAACCTCAAGAGGAAGAGCTCTATTCACTTAAGAATCTCCCTGAAATACGTGGTTGAAACGCAAAGATTTATCAGAAAAAGGCTCATCGAGGTTTACAGCTACTTCGCCTCTTTCAGTAGAGACCAGCTGAGAACTGCATTTGACTTGATCTCAATTTTGTTCCTTTGCTCTTCATCAGTGTTTAGCGCAGAGATTTTGAAACACAACAAAAAAATGTTCCTATCATGCCTCCCTGCCGCTAGCATTTGTGCTTGGAACTTCACTGGATGGTGTGAGACCAATTCTTTCGTTGGATATATGGACTACTCCATGAATACAGACAATCAAATTACCACTATGAAATTTAAGCGAATGTTGATCCAGATTGTTTTTGGAGCTCAAGTTTTGGTCTTGTTGTTGTTGGGCAGAGTGACCTACATTCTAAAGACAGAGTTGAGTGCTGAACGCTCAAATTTTGATCAATTGGCATTGTTGACACTTGTTTTGTTGATCACTGGCTTGTCTGTCAATCTACTATTGAACTCCATTCCGGGTACGTTCAGAATCTGTTCTAGACAATATCAGGGGGAAGTGATGACCTTGGACCAAGAATGGTCTTCCCAGTGAAATAAGATACATAATTCAGTAATAAGTTGAGGGGTGACATTGAGGCCATACTTCTGTAGAAAAATAACCTACTATTAACTGGTCGCTCGAAGCAAGACGGAAAAAACATCTAAACTAAAAGCCAAAGGTGAGAGGCATAGACAAATCATATAATTAACCAAGTTACGAAGGGTCTAGGCTCTATTCCAGAGTAAGATCTGTGCCATAACCGGCAAGAAAAAGATAGGGTTGGCTTAGTAAGCAATTCGTAGCTTGTAGCTTGTGACTATGCACGTAAACTGCAAACCACGCTTAAAATGTCTTCAATTACCTAACGTTTTGCAAATTATGATAACTTCAAAGCTTGTAGATGATATAACCCTTCTTTAGCTGATCCCTGGAATAGTTTGACTCGTTAGTATAATATATCGATAGTAATTATATTGAAAAGTACGATTTAATTGAGATTTGAGATTAGAAATATGGGACTAGAAAGCCTTAATTGAGAAAAGAAAGGTCCGACGGTGGATCCGACGGTAAATCAAAAATGCTAATCTATTTTCTCTAGAGCAGTCTTTTACTGTCTTGTTGACACTGTGAAATTGAATGATGATTCACTTAGAAGGTCATTCAATATTGGAAAATAACTCAAGAGAGTGTCCAGCCTCGGTCGAATCCTCGGTCGAATCCTTTGATAAGATGGAATCCTATTGGTCTACCGTATGAAGGTGGGGTTGCACATGGGGAGTTGTGATTGAAATTATATCCTATGATGTTGGATATAAACATCATAGAAAATCCAAATACTATCCAAATATAATCCAAATGATATCGGAAATACAATCCAAATATTAGCCAAATATTATCCAAATATAAATATCCAAATACAATCGTACAGTGATCCGATCCACTATACTATTTCACAGACACGAAATGTACAAAATAGGCATATCTAGCTGAAATTGGGTCCTGGGTAACCCAAAATTGTGTCTTACTACCAAGCGTAGCTTTTTATTCGGCGTACGTTGTAGTGTAGATTATCTGTTTTTCCAATATCGGTTAGGGCACATTCTCTAAAGAAAAATTTCAAACTTTGGCATGATAGTGGTTCTAGAAGTCGCTCTTTATTGGTCTCAAGAGCACCCTGACAATCATGAGTCTAATACCTAAAAGCGATCAGAATATGAAGACAAAACCCAACAGACGCAGACAAAAGAAGAAAAGAAGGACAGAAGATTTTTCAGATTCATCAAGTTCAGAAAGTGAAAAGGAAGAGGAGAGTCAAGATGAGGAGGATGAGATCAATCAACCGATAAACGAAAAGGAAATAGTAGAAGATGCAGTCTTGAGTGATGTCGAGATGGAGGATGCTGACGCCCTATCTGAGGACTTTGGAATGATTAAACCAAAAGTGCTTGCAGTGAACCTCACGAAAACACAACTGAATGACACCTCCAAGAATCTCAACACTGGGAAAATCAAGGAACATCTGAAGAAGGACAGAAAAGCTCTGGACAATGACTACATGAGCTTGATGTTCGAGAACTACGCAGATGACCTTGATGGATTGCGGACTGCACCTGACTTTAATGAAAGAAGTTTGAGCATACTTGCAAACACCTTGAAGAATGGTGGTAACATCTTTGATGAAGAAACTTTAAGAGCCGTGGTGAGTAAATGAAGACCATCTGATTACAACATGGATTATTATTAAAATACCAAAAATGTATAATAACTAATGTACACCAACAACATAGAATGTGCCTTTTTGGAGAAATTGGCAAGTGCCACCTTGTTAGTCTCTTGTCTAAGCGAAAGCCAACAGAAACAGAAAGACTGAATAAATTAAAAGTCAAAATATGCAAGTGCTGATCGATGAATGGTGAGTGAGTGAGTTTGGTCTTCGGAGGACTCTATCCAATGATCTTAACCAAGAACCAGGCTGAACCTGCTGCAGCACCACCAACCAACACCATCTGGACAGCTTCTGAAACCTTTTTGGAAGTGGGGCATGTAACACCCAATGTCATTGACGCCTTGACATATCCAAAAATAAACAAGGTAAAGGCCATTATTATGATGGAAGCAATTAAACCAGTGTCAACATGTGCGACAAAGAAGTATGGAATCAATGGAACAAATCCCCCAAGGAAATAAGCAGAGCCAATAGTCAAAGCACTTGTTATCTCTCTGTTCTCCGCTGGTTGTTCTAGACCCTTACCATATCTGATAACAAACTCCAACATTAGTTTTGGGTTTTTCTTCATGTCTTTAACAAAAGACACAATGGTCTCTTCTGAGAATCCGTCATTAATCTCCAGGAGAATATCTTCGATTTCATGGTTCACTTCAGTGATATTCGAGTACAGCTTTTGCTTCTCAGATTTATACTCAGAGTGGTAGAAGTCAGACTCGGACTTAGCAGCCAAGTAACCACCCAAGCCCATAGAGATGGAACCAGAGATCAACTCAGCAAACCCACCAGTGATGACCAACTTTGTGTCACCCAAGGAACTTAAACCTGCTGTAAGCGCAAAAGGAACTGTCAAACCATCGGACAACCCAATAATCATATCGGACATCACTCTTGGGTCAATTTTACCCAAAATGCCAATAATGCCATCTTGCTGTCGTTCATTAATGCTCTCGGGGTCAGTAAAGTCTTTCGAGGCTGAATCTTCGACTGTTTGAATATCTTGTTCAGTGCGACCTAGATCTCCTGCTCTGTCATCTGTAGAGTTGTAATTGGGAGAGTTTGGATCTATTAGCTTCTGAGAGTCATCTGAAGACTGCCACACGGCCGCTATACTATTTTTCAATGTGACAATGGCCATGTTGATATTCTATTCCAGTGTTTGTGGGTTGGCGCGTAGCAAATGTTTCAAAGAAGATGCAGTTTTGAGGAAAGGATGTGACCAGCGTATGGAATTGGATACTGATCGCTGTCTTGGTTAAATGCAAAAGAATAGCAAAAGAAGTTGTGTTTTGAAATAAGGAAATTTTGTAGGTGATCTCATAGGCGCTTTCAACCTTTTTACATCTCCCGCAGGTGGCTGACATAATCTGGAGAACCTTTTTTGTGAATAAGCAGAAAAAAACGCACTGTGATTGGTGGACAGCTCCGAGGGCTACGTTTGACACGTCGCTTCGATCTCCTCGGAACTCCTTTTTTTTTTTTTATTTTTTTAATTTTTTTTAATTTTTTTTTCGCGTTGCTCTGTTTGTTGTCGATTCCGGACGCATCTTGAACAACACCATAAGGGTGAAAGTTATCAGAACGGCATCAGATTTTCAGGTACCGAGGTACCGATGACACAGGACGGGAAGACAGAAACAATCGACTTAGAAAAGAATGCTTTTGGGTCCACGCATACACCCAGAATCGAGAACAGAAGGTCTTTGTTAGTTGCAGTCACCTTGTTGCAATTGATAATGGCTGTCATCATCTTTCAAAACAGAGAAGTTATGGACAACTTGCATCAAGTGCTCAATTCGATGTTACTCAGTATAATCACATCTGGGATTGCACAGACTACCATCCAATACTTCAGACCTGTCAACTACAAGAGGTTACTCAAATTCTGGGTGTGGGGAGCCATCAATGGGGTGATCAGTTCATACTGGATTGATATCCTCGTCCTAAGGGTTCAAGGTGCCTCAAATAGAGTTTTATGTGATCAAGTGATTGGATCACCTTCTTTCCAACTTCTATTTATTGTGTTCAACTGCATCTGGGAACAACATGACATTCTTCCGACACTAAGGCAGATTTATTTTAAAACGCTGGGGTTGTCTTACCTGATCTTTCCAGTATCTTCATTTGTGTCATTTGTTTTTCTTCCTGCACATCTAATTTTCCCATTGAACTGCTTCGTGACGTTAATTTGGACTGTTATTTTAGGTTTGATCACAGGTTAGGCTTTAGAGTATATTTATGAAGTTTATCTTTTGGTTTTCACGTATTGAGTTTTGATAGTGAGTAGGGTGACAAAGGCGAAAAATACTTCATTATAAGGAACTATCGACTTCCTGCACGATGGTTCCCAATCTTGCGTAAAAGTCCAGAGGGCACGGCTTTAGTGTGTGCCTACTATTGTCGATAGAATCTTAACCATTTAACATGAAACCAGAGACTGGAGGTTATTACCACTTATAATGGTTAATAATTCACCTTTTGAATGGAAATACCACGGTTGGTTTAGGTTCGCATCATGACGACAGGATTCTTACGTGTTACTGCTCGCCAGAATTGGAAATTACATGCCAGACTCAGATAATTGGGTACCAGACATTAGGCATTAGAGGCGGTAATGTCAATATAATTTGAGGCTAGTAGCTACTTGTAAGTTGCACATCAATCTACATGAGAATCGAGTTCGACTCACGAATAAGGAGAACTTATGTCCCACTATAACTTCCAGGCTATGTCCCCTTTGACCCTCGTCCAGTGGTGTGCGAGTTTTAGGATATACTTCACAGGTTTCAGGTGTCAACTCAAATAATATATAATATATATCACGAATCAACAGGTATTAGATACTTGGATATTGGTAAATATTCTTTAAAAGTGAAATAAATTGTATACAGAGGAAGCTTCTTTTCCTAGCTTCCAGTGATGAGTGATGATAATTATTTGGTACAGAATCTTAATGTTAGGGCCACGAATCTCAATATTTAAAAGGCATGACAGCACATGTTTCTGCGAACAGACGGCAGTCTACTTGTAACAAAAAGCCACATGTGAGGGAGGATTCCCGAGTGATTAATGATTACGGAAGGAATTACATCAGCACTGGACCCGAGGAAATCTATAGAGAACTCCGTTCAAGACTGTGAGATTAAACCGGAGAAATCTACCGAGAACCCCGATGGAGAGATATGTATCTGGATGAGTATAAAAGGAGAGATGGAAAACTTAGTTGAAGAAAACAAGAAGTAAGAAGCAATCACTTAAAATAGGAGAATCAATCAAGTAAGAAGCAATTACTTAAGTAAGTAATCAAGTGATTGAACTAGAATAAGATTTAGAGAACCGAGTATACACTGTAAATCACCCATTAGCACCAGACGAGCTTCTTCTATTGCATATTGTCAACAAGACATCCGCTTAAGCGATAATCCCCTAACCAAATCTAACAAGGATCATAACCTAGATAGATAAGTCTCACACAATCTGGCTAACAATTTACACACATTCAAAAGTTAGGTCCCTTGGCCCAGTTGGTTAAGGCGTGGTGCTAATAACGCCAAGATCAGCAGTTCGATCCTGCTAGGGACCATACTTTTTACTAGTCGATATCAAGCTTGTAGAGATGACCTGCCTCAAGTGGTTGCAGGTTATCAGTTCAAATCAGTACCATAAATATCACAAAGGGTTTAAAAGACAGGGGCTACACCTGATGAGAGGTTCTTCCATACTAGTTAGTGACGAGTTTGCTCCTTAGCTATCTCTTACATCTACCGTAGAAAGATCGATATAATGGATGCTAGGTGTTACTAGTGCAAAATTTGTCTAGAGCCATTGTTGCAAATGTCATAGTCATTACTTGCCTATAATTAATTGAGCAAATGTTTTCAGGTACATGCATGCATTCTAAGCAGTCACACCGAGGGAAAGCGAATGACTTCTTCATCTGCCATGACTTCTCTTGGTGGTTGAGCATCATATTGGACGTTAAAAAGCTCACGTTTGAGAATCCATGCAATATCGGAATGATTTTGGAATCTCTCCACCTCAACCACTCCAATACAAGATCTGACGATTTCTTCTGAGACTGAGTCAGGAATGTACCTTCCTAATGTGTTCAGCGATTGCACCAACATGTCAACTAACGCCTGGTAGCATTTAGAGTGAATCCCTGGAAGAACAACCCGCCGGGATTGGCTAGTCTGAGAGTTCACAGTTGCCAATAGATCATTCGTAGAGAGTTTTCTCCAGAGGTCGACAAATCTTTGGGAAACAAAACTCCCAGAAAACTTTATCAACTGAGACATGACGTCAGCAGCCAGAATTGCGATCTTAGGATCGCTATTGTTCACATAATGCGATACAAGTGGCCAAATAGAAGCTGCGATTGGGAGAAGATGCTTCTTAGATGTTGCAAAAATTGGTAAAGCTTTGAGGTATGTTCTCAAGATCTGTGAATGAAGCTTGGCTGATGGATGTGTCAAGAGCCTCTCTCCATAATAGGTTATTTGCTGCAACAACTGATATGCCCCCTTGGGAACTGGAGATGTCCACTTCGCATCTTCATTAGCCAGTTGCTCCATTTCCTCCTTCTCCAAAGTTTCGTCATCATCATCACTATCAAAACCGGTTCCGATTTCGTCTTCAACATCATCAACATCTTCTGGTGGACTTTGAAGATAAATGTCCCTCTTCTTCCTATCAAGAAGACTAGTCACTTGATCAATATTGGTCATACCCCATGGTTCATAACTTGATTCTGGGCCATAAAATTGTAGCTTTTTCAGCTCAGAGTCACTCAAGTATTTTTTCTTGATTTCATCAGCAATAATCTCGAAGAGCAAGAAGAAACCAATGCAAATATCATCATAACCATGGTAATGGTCCAATAGACTGAAAACAATTTCCATGACATCCTTAAAGCTCTCAATGATCTGGTACCCTGCAATTCGTACGCATACTGCCAGGATTGCTGTAGTTCTCTGTGTGATTGCGTTACTCAGTTTAAAGGAGATTGCATCCACAAGATAGTCGGCGTTCTTGTAAATCAATTGGTATAGGGACCCTGAGTACAAATTATCAGAAATGATCATACTCGTGTTCATGGCATGATTTCTAATAGAATCAGATGAAGAGCCCAGCGCATCAATGACTGGATACAGGTAGTCAACTAGTTCGTACTCGAACTCTTGACTTAGCAGAGTGGCAATTGTGCCAATCGCATCAAGTGACACGCAGCTCACTTGGTCAATAATTTGGGCTGTAGATTCAATATCAGAGGTTTCATCCAGTAATTGTTTGGAGTACTCCAATATGGTGTAAACAAAATCAGGCTTTTTGAGTTCCAAAACTCCATCATCCTCAGTGTCAAAAGACAGGAATTCATCCGCAATAATAACAGATTTCACTCTCTCAGTATACCCCTGGGCCAAACAGTTGCATATCCACAGTGATACCCCTCTTTCAACGAAATCCCTAGATCCATCAGACAATACATACTCTATGATGTCCCTTGAGTCCGTCTGGCAGCCTAAAGTTTGGAACATGCTGGAAAGCTGCTGTTGAGTGTCTATACTCAAAATCTGATCATAAATATTCAGGGATTTCTCATCAACAGAAATCTTTGTCACATCCCTTGTGATCAACAGAAAGTCACTCATTTCAGGCGAAACATTCGCAATCTTCTTCTTTTTGGAGTTGGCCCTTTTGACCATGTCAGAGATCTCCAGAATGCTTGAATCGACTATTCTGTGCAAAAGGAGCCCATTGCTTGTCCCTTGCTGGAAGAAAAATTTTATGGATGCAATGTTGGATAATATCTTATCCTCATTCGATGACTGGATCGTGGAGATGAAGGTGTCGACATGGGCATTGAGTTCTTTTGAAAGGACATTTGATATCAACTCCTTATGTTTAGGGTTTTCACTCCGCAAGATGGTTTGGGGATCAATGTTCAGCCTAGGGTCTTTAGACAAAACTGCAATCATTTCCAAGATAATGGGGAGTGATGAGTTCAATGAATAAATGCAATGTGATAGTATTTCCTTGGAGAATTTGAGCAGTTCGCGCCTCACTTCGTACTTGTCATGTGAGGTGGTTTTCTTGACATTATTCAGAGCAATTTTCACCTGGCTCGAAGTGGCTTTCAACCAGGACTTTGTTCTGTGAACCTTTTTGAAAGTGACCTCCTCCAACTGGATATGATCAAATTCGAAATCATCTCCACTGATATCGTCAAGGCTCTCAATTTCTTTGAAGTCAATCTTCAACTCAGCATCATCATAGACTTTAACTAAGATGCGACCTAGAAGATCTAACGACTGGACAATCACTGTGAAGTGAGTCGTTGAACCAGGTAAGGCCAGTAACTTGGTGAGTGATGAAACATTACCTGGTAGAATGTAGGATAGAATCTCACCATCATCAATCAATTGGAAATACAGAGTCTTCAATGCACCTAATGCTTCTAACTGAAGTTCGACTGATTGACCATTTAGGGCCATTTCTAGGAGAACAGTCACACAATGACCAAGGGCAGGGAGATTCTCCACCTGACTGAAAAAGTCATAGACTTTAGCTGTCTTCTGTACCGCCATAGACTTGAACAGTTCCTTCAATGTTTCGGCACCTGATGTTTTCAGTTCATTAGACCTAGCTTTGATCTCAGTTGTAGTATCTTTGACATTGGGGCTTCCACCAGTCAAAAAAGTGATCAAAGGGAACAATTGCTTTGCAAGAACAAAAAGAAGTGAATGTGGTTTCGACCAACAGTGCCTTATGAGTAGAGTTATGATCTTGAGAAGGTAGTTGACTTGATTGTCGGGCAGATCTGGCTGCTTCAAGAGGTACGAGAGTGGAACAAAAATGTAATCAGCTAGATTCGTGGACAGCTTGGTCCTTGGAGTTGTAGAGTCCTCGAAATGATCATAAACATCTTTTAGCGCATTGAGGGTTTCCAGAGACTTACTTTGAATCAATTCTGGTGGAGCAAGTGCTAGCTTTGATAGATTGACACAATAGGGCCTGAGCTTTTTGGGATGTTAGTTCATCAACCAGTAGTAAAAACGAGTATCCGTTGAGCAGCACTTACAATGTTAAAGACTCGTTTGTCATCTTCTTGAGTCATTTTCCAGCGCTGGGGCCACCAAATGAAAACTGCCCAATCCAACTGTGAATCCTGTAACCTGGAGAAGGTGATGATTATTGATTTTGCCTTCCATAGTTTGGGTAGTGAGTTGTACTGAAATTTACGCCAGGCGAAGTTCTCCTGCGTAAAACACTGTACTTTGTCCGATGTACAAGTGAAAATTTTTTCCAGGTTTTTCAAACCTTTCCACTCGTGTTACTTCTAACATTTGACAAGAAACAAAAAACAGTGAGTACTGTTGAAATACTTATTGAGCTCCAGGTGTGTGCCTTCTGTGATATGAAGTGCTTACGTTCATCAAAAGAGAAAAGTCTAAAGTGGGAATCAACTGTATCTTCTGTTGGCCAGTAATTGTCCACCTACTCTGGAGAGCTGGTGCTTTTACTCTAACATGAGACTTGACACCCCCCCTTTAGCAGCATGCTGTCTGGTGTTTTCACAGTCTTCTCATGCTGGCTCATGAATCCCTTGTATTCCACATTGGGACACTCATGTTGCTCATGCCCTTCAGGGCTAAACCCTTTTTTCTTTTGAGTTAGGTTACTAACTGATCCTAACAGCAAAATGACCAGAACTTCCGTCCTAGCTGATGCTCTAAACGCCATTAACAACGCTGAGAAGACCGGTAAGCGTCAAGTCATCATCAGACCATCTTCCAAGGTTATCATCAAGTTCTTGCAAGTTATCCAAAGACATGGTAGGTACATTCATCCGCTCATCCATTCAACTGAATATTCACAAATTGGTGCACTTTATATATCAATAATCACCGGGCTTATAACTGGATGGATTGTTGTTTCAATCGCTCTCTGTCTTTTAAGTGTCCGGGAGAACAGGGGCTCCTTTGGGGTTCAATGGAGATGCTTCTTACACGATGATAAGGTGGGCATTTAGCTTATCATGGTCTTTATGATCGTTTACTTTTCCTTTACATCTTGTGAATTTCTCAGTTGAATTGGATTCTTCCAGTTCAGTTTTGAGTACTAACTAACTTATTCCTTAGGTTACATTGATGAGTTTGAATACATTGATGATCACAGATCTGGTAAGATTGTCGTTCAATTGAACGGTAGATTGAACAAGGTTGGTGTAATCTCCCCAAGATTCAACGTTAGAATTGGTGACATTGAGAAGTGGACTGACAACTTGTTGCCAGCCAGACAGTTTGGTTTCGTCATTTTGACCACCTCTGCTGGTATCATGGATCACGAAGAAGCCAGAAGAAAGCACGTTTCTGGTAAGATCTTGGGTTTCGTTTACTAAGCGAACTACACACATCTGTATACTAGCAGTCTCATCTTGAGCGGAGTTTTTTTTTAAACGTGTTAATGAAAAATGGTTTGGACAAAATTTGACAGCCGACTGTAGAGGGCCTACAGAGTGTAGAAAAAAAAAAAAAAATAAGACTCTGCAGGCGATGGATGGCACTTTTTTTTTCTTTTTTTTTTCTTTCTTTTTTCACTAGCCACGGGGTTTCTTCTCTTTACTGTGCTTCAAAAGCAGACGACCGGTATATACAAGGCTGCCAGTCTCCATTAAACCAATCGACCTGCCTGGTGAATCAGATCATCAAACAGTCAAGTTCTTCCAAAACTCACAAAGTGTGCAACTTAAAACTGGCAAGTCTGCTACCCTACACTCTTGCCACAATTTTGAAGATATTAGCCACAGGTGACATCAAATCACCAAGCCAATTGCCACATTAGTTCTCTACTCTCAAAATGGTTCAGAGGTTCAGTATTCTCAGAGCAATAAACGTCAAGAAGATGTGGAAGGGGGAAGAGCATCAACACCACTCTTCTGTCGTCTGTGATATCAGAACATTGTACGGAGACAATACCCTGCTGGGGCTTCCAGTGGAGTTGCTCAGAAAGATCATCCAGAATCTGGGAGTCGAGGACTGGCTCACACTGTGCTTGACCAGCAAGTACTTCAACCAGATTGTGAATAAGTTCTTCTTATACCAAGATGTCAGGATCAAGAGCAAAGAGAAGTTGCTAAAGTTCAGGAAGTCGATATCCAGAATCAAGAAGACCAACATTCTGTCCCTATACGTCACTAGAATCGAGTTCATCCAACCAGTTAAGGAACAACAACAAACCACAACATCAATTGCAGGGTTTTCCTTCGCAGATGATAAATACAATGACAGCTCAGAAAGCTATGTTGGTCTGATGCTAGAGGTGATATCCTTACTCCCAAACTTGCTAGAAATAAGCCTGAAGCAGATATCACCAGGCTTCCAATTCCCTGAATGGACATCCACATTGAAGACATATGCACATGAACACAACTATTACCCATCTATAAGGACACTGAGACTCTCTTCAGAAACAGGATGGAGTATTGCTCTGAGGCCCAACCTCCTTTGGTCTTTTGGTTTGATTGAAGAGCTGGTCCTCTATGACATGATAATAGATTCAAATTCATTGACAAAACCACCACTCTTGACAGTTGAGAATGAAAATGGAGTCATTTTTAACAAGTATGCACTGACATCAGATCCTTCACAGACATGGTCTCCTATAAAGAAGTTGTCACTAAATGGATGTTCAATTGCTGGAAACGGATCCAGATATTTGGAGCAGTACTTTAGAAAAGTTGAAGTATTAAAGCTGATATCAATGAAATCCCATTATGACATTCTCTTAAGTCATTGTTTCCCAAGCTTAAAGTATCTCTACATTGATTTAAATTCCAAGTGTTTCAGTCTGTACAACAACCAAGAGGCCAATGCTATCAATGTGGGTAACAACAACTCTAACTATGCTTATTTTGATTCCAAGTTTGTTCCAAAGTTCTACCTAAATTACACCAAGTTCACTGAGGTTTTGGAGAAGATTCCAACCACTATCAGCAAGATTTACCTCATTAACGGTAGCTTCACCAATGTGGTTCCAGTTGACCCAGAAAATCCAAAGGAAGGTGAAAATAATAATGATGTGAACAACAATCTCTTCAGCTTCCTAAAATTGTTGTCACAGTTCCAAGGTATCGAGTTTGTTCTCCTCAAGAACTACAAACTACACCAAAGGAGAACTCAAGAGGACTGGGAAAACCTATTGTATCCATGCTTTAATTCTTCTAGCTCTGTCAGGGTCAAGGACAAAGATGGATCTGTATTATTCTCCAGAAACGAAAAGTACTAATTATCGAATGAATGCAACAATGTCACTTTGTAAGCTCTAATTAGAAAATGTATGATATGTAGTGAATGAGTGAAAGAGCCACAGTCAAAATGATGACTGGTTTGATATCAACTCTCTTGATGTTATGTGATGCTATGGTAAAGTGTTAATATTACATATCCACACATTCCACTATAGAATAGGTGTAATTTCAATAGCGTAAATGGCTCATGAAGAGTTGTACTCACCTTCATTGTGTAGTTGTTGCAATCGCAAGGCCTCATATTCTGTGATACCGTGAACTAAGTTCACCACTTTCACAAACTTGTCACTGTCGTAAGGAGTACCATCAGAATTGAAAATGCTGTAGGTAGTGATAAGATCATCCTTCGTTAGTTTCACAAATTTACCCCTCTTAATGTCAACACCCTTCTCCAAAAGATATTCAGAAACCGACTCATCAACAGCACCAGAGATATCGATATTATCATACTCAAAATCACACTCCGGCAACGCCTGTGCCCCTAATTGTAGCTTCTTTCCATTTCTAGAGTATAGTTCTGCAATCTGCCGGCCTGTAGGATACTCAACAGCAGCATATTGAGCCTTCAAGGCGTCATAATCTTGCAATAGTTGAACATTTCCCTTTGAGCTGATCTTGACTAGTCCATAGTTATTTGGTTCCTGTGAGAACTCATAAACCAAACCACCAGAGAAGACACCAATCATGTCATCTGAGTACATCGTGCCGATCTCTTCAAATGGTCTAGGAGTTACTAAGTTGCAGCCAAACTCAGAAAAGAAAACTGGACGAACATAGTCTTCATAGTCTCTCACCAAGACGTCATAACCACTTGTGTAGAAAGTTTGTTCACCACACCATTGGTAAGAGTTGACACCATAGAAATCCACAGAATCAGTCACTGTAGAATCATCAGAGCATTCCAAATACTTAGACAAGGAAATTCTATAGTTCAAGTCATCAGCAGCAGAGTAACCGACAGGCACAAATCTCTCAGCATGGTTGGAGATGTATCTCTTCATATCAGAGATCAATTTCTTGATGAAGACAGGGGAGTTCCTGGCAGACTTCCTATCGTTCACAATTTCGTTACCAGCAAAAAACCCCAATGTATTGTTGTAGGCTGAAAATTGGTCAATGACTTTGAATACGTGTTCCACATACTCTTCACTGTATGTTGTCCAAGGTTCATATCTGTTCAAGTGTTGATTTGGCAAGGGAGAGTTGACATCCAAGACTAAGTATATACCAGCGGAAGCCAACATCGTCATACAGTAGTCATGATTCAACTCAGGGTTCACAGAATAGACTCTGACAGTCTCCATATGATGTTAGTAACTGTCATGGTTATCAAAAGTGGAATGAAACATGAATTGGTATTGATAGTACGTTGATGCCCAAGTCTTGAAATAGAATAATGTCTCTGGCACATCCGTTAGGATCAGATAAAGGATCTTTGCTCTCACTCACAGCTGAGGACCCACCAGGTTGGTAGTCGACGCCCTTGATGAAGAAAGGCTCTCTGGTGACGGAATCAATGAAGTACCTCCCATGGATGGCAATTGGGTGAACAAAACCGAGCACAAGCCCTGTTAAACAAGTTACCACTAACAGCACGAGCACTCTCATGGTGGAACAGGGTTACTATCAGCTGGTACTTCCTAGAACTGGAACGCTAGTTTGCATTTTGTCTATTCCACAAATGACACAAACCTCAAGCCAAACAAATCAAAACAAAACTGTATCTTTTCACAAAAGCGGCGACCCGGGGTTTGAACCTCATTTGGAATGCCGAACTGGTATCTGCTGTGGCTCCAAAAACGGCTTGCCGAGCCGATCTGGTCCACTGATCTATTTAAGAAAGATCTTATGAATTATGAATTTTGAACATTGACTTGCTCTCACAGTCCACTTCTTCTAACTACTCAGCCATCATGTCTGCTCAACTTTTCTCCCTTAAAGGTAGAGTCATTGTCATCACTGGCGGTACTCGAGGCATCGGTGAAGGTATGGCCACAGGTCTTGCTGAAGCAGGTGCCACTATCATTCTGGTTCACAGAGGTACCACTGATCCGTCTGGTATCAAGGCAAAGCTTAAAGCTATCAATGACACTAAGGTCTTCACAATTTCTGCTGAATTGACTGATAATAATGAAGTGGATCAGATCTTACCAGAGGCCTTGAAACTGTCTCCAACTGGGAAAGTTGACGTTCTTATCAACAATGCAGGATTCAGTCAATACTACAGAGAGGCTGAACTTACTGAGGACTTTGCCTGGGACAATGTGCTACAGATAAACCTCACTTCTGTCTTTAGACTGAGTAGAGCATTTGGGAAGCACTGGATTGACAATGAACTAAAGGGCAAAATTATCAACACTGCTTCTCTTTATTCCTTCATTGGTGGCACGAGAGTGATTCCTTACACTGCTTCAAAAGGAGCTGTGCAGAGTTTGACACAAGGACTTTCCAACGAGTGGGCTCCTAAAGGTATTAATGTGAACTCCATTGTTCCTGGTTACATTATTACTGATATGACCCAACAGTTGGTTGCTGATAAAGAGAGAAGTACAGAGATTTTGAAAAGAATCCCATATGGTAGATGGGGAAACATTGGCGATTTCAAAGGTCCTACAGTGTTCTTGGCTAGTGATGCTAGCGACTATGTTACAGGTTCTTCAGTCTTCGTGGATGGTGGATTTATGGCCTTTTAACCTACAAGAAATATAGAGGATGTTAAAAAGAGTAATATTGTACAAGAATAACAGAAACAGAATCAACGATAACATCAGGGTGAGATACCTTAGGCAACAATGTACCAAAATTTCTCCCAAAGGTTGCTTGGAGGCTCTTCTTCCCAGACGATAGCATCAATTTCTCTTCTATCAGTGTCAATATCAATCTCATGGGCCGCCCATAGGAACTTGGTTCTAAACACAACTTGGAAGATAATCCACAAGCCGAAAAACAAAATGACAGAGATGTAAGAAACAAAGAAGGTGTCAACATGGAAACCAAGGACAAAGGACTCAAACCCTTGAATAAAGATAATAACAGTCAAAAAGAATGTAGCGTAATACGCTAACCATGGCATGAACTTGGCCTTGTATGGCAAATCATCACGAGAAATACCTCTGCTCTTTAATGCAGCCATGAATCTGATATGAGACAAGGAGATCAACAGCCAGGCGAACAGACCAGCGACAGCAGTAATGTTCAAGAGCCAGTCGAACACCTTACTGGCACCAGTGGATAGTGTCAAGAAGGCCAGGAAACCAAAAATAGATGAGAAGATCACTGAAAAGATTGGAACACCATGCTTGGACACACGAGTGAAGAACTTTGGAGCCAACTTGTTGTTGGCCATGGCATAAAGAATACGTGATGAAATGTAGACGTTGGAGTTACCAGCTGAAATAATGGTCAAAAGAATGATCGCATTGAAAATGTGTGGCAAGACAGGGGTACCAGAGTTCTGGATGGCAATGACAAATGGAGATGATGCAATGAATGAATCTTCAGAACCCAAGGCTGGGTCGTTGTATGGAACCAACAGACCTATGAAAAACAATGAGAGAATGTAAAAAATCAAGATTCTGAAGAAAACAGTGTTGATAGCCTTTGGAACAGCCTTTCTAGGGTTCTTGGATTCACCAGCAGTGATACCAGCCAATTCAGTACCTTGGTACGTGAAAGCAGCATTGACCAATGAAGAAACCCAGCCCAAGAATCTACCCTTGGCAGTGTCCGGGAACAAGTAACCTGGACCCCAAGCACCTGGGTTTCTCCAGTATCTGAACCCAACTGGACCAGTGACACCAGCACCACACACCATACAGAGAGAGTAAATAATGAAGCCCATGATTGCAATGACCTTGATGGATGCGACCCAGAACTCAACTTCACCATAGAACTTAACGGGAAAGAAGTTGGCACCGGTGAGAATGACCCAAAAGATGGCAATCCAGGCACCAAGTGGCACTGCATCTGTCCAGAACTCAATGATCTGACCAACAATGGACAACTCCAGAGCAAATGTGATGACCCAGGAGAACCAGTACATGTAACCATTGGTGATACCAAGTGCAGGACTGAGGAATCTCTGGGAGAAAACTGTGAAAGAGGATGTGACTGGGATGTATGTGGCCATCTCACCAAGTGACTGTGTAATGGAAAAGGCGAGAGTACCCATGAAAAGGTATGCAATCAAAAGGTTGACTGGGCCAGCATTCTGCAGTGGAGTAGAGGTACCGATAAACAAACCAGTACCAATAGTACCACCAAGTGCAATCATCACCACATGACGACGCTTCAGGGATCTCTTGACCTCTGTATCTTGGACGTCACCGAGGACCAGGTCGTGTTCATCTATTGGTATGTTTTCAAGGTCTTCGTTTGGGTGACTTTTGTATGAAGTGATTCTCTTGACAGAGTCACTGAGCTCGTTGAGCTCATAGTCCCCCGGGTGTTTGTTCATGTTGGAGTGATGAAGCTAGTGCGATCACGAGATGAAAAGTTTGGATTTGGAAGTTCACTGACTTTTGTTTTATATATTTCAATACAGATGATGGATGTTTTACGCCGTGTACGCATGACGATAAGGGACCGCAAAGTTTGCAGCCATTGGTTATCGGTACTTTATGAAGCTGTCCCGGAGAGAAAAAAACAAAAAAAAAAATAACAGAAAACGTGACCATCGGAAGGTCAGTCAGAGAGAGGCTTCGATGCAGCATCGCAGTGAATTGGCTGTCAATCTGCAGCTTTCAGAAGCTTCAATTACGTACGTAGTATTGCCACGTTCGACTGTCACTATCTCTCCCAAAGGAACTTCTTCACTGCTGCAACACCTCGCCTATTTTTTTTTATTATCTTAGTGACGTCGTTAAACATCAGAATTCAAACAGCCAACTACAGAGGCAACCCCTCTTCGCGCTTAGAACCGAATTGGATTTCTATACTGACTCTGGAGCGTGGTTGTCAAAAGCTAATCGTCATGATGATATCGCTGTTCAGCTCTCTCAATGAGATCTTTATGTACGGCTTTTGTGACAACTTACGTAAAGCTCGATCTGACTAACAGGTTCTGACTAGTTCCGCAGGTGGACCAATACGGCCAAGCAGCATTGCAATTCACAAATCAGATCGTACAAAAAAGTGTTGAGTAGTAGACAAATGAATGTTGACTAGCTTAAAAAACAGGACAGAAGAAAAAGAAACAAATGGTTTCGTGGTCTAGTTGGTCATGGCATCTGCTTAACACGCAGAACGTCCCCAGTTCGATCCTGGGCGAAATCATTTCTTTTTCCACTTATAGTGATCGGACGATACAGATATACCTGACAAAATCCAGATAGGAATTTGGTAGTCTTCTGAGGAAAAAAACATAACTTTAATTCTGGTACCGACACCAGTTTTTCATGGCATGGCACATAACCATCCAGAAATAGATGGGTGGCTTTTTGTTCTGAAATTTTGAATATGAAGCTTTTTGGGATATTCCCTCTTTCCTCGCTTAAGGTTCGTTCAACCAATATGATTTCAAGAAGTTTATCCAGTTTAGTTACCAGAGGATCAGTCTTAAGAACGATTCTGCCGATAGATCTCACCACACTCAAGCCGCTACCTAGATTTTCCTCAGCTTTATCACTGAGATTCAACTCCACAAATGCCAGTTCAAACAGTAACAAAGCCCAGATCAATGTGGATAAGCCAGAGCTCATGCTTGCATTCAAATGCAAGAAGTGCGATACTAGATCCAGTCATATCATATCCAAACAGGCGTATACTAGAGGTACAGTTCTTGTGACCTGTCCTGGCTGTCAGAACAGACACTTGATCGCAGATCACTTAAAGGTATGTTATAACTGATTGCAAAGACTGTCGGTACCGACACTAACAAGGAATCAGATCTTTTCTGATGATAGGATCACCATTCAGGACATCTTAAATGCGAAGGGAGAATCTGTTTCCCAAAGCACTGATGACTTGGTCTTTAATGAAATTCCAGAGAGACTAAAAAATCTAATCGGACATCATGCCAAGGGTGCTCCTGAGAAGCCAAAAGAATCTTCAACTGCCGAAGAGGCTAAATACCTGCCAGAGAAGGACTGAGCATGCATCACAATTGGCAACACCAAATGCACATAGACCAGTTGATCATCTCTTCTAGTGCTGAGAGAAGATCCCAATTAATAACTGTGATGCCTTTTGTATTTGATTGAACTCTTTTGGAGTGATACGAGAGTTTGCTTTGTAGTGCCCGTTAATGTTGATACATATCATGTCTCTCTTACACACTGTAGTCCAGGCTGAACACACCCATTGATTGTTCTGTGACTTGTTTACCAAAAGGGGACACTTATCGATTTGTGGTAAATTATGAGTCAAACATACCCTGTCTGAATCTGCAACCACTGAAATATAACCAGAATCTAGCCACTAGTGTGCATTTACCACCGCAGACACTTGAGCAAGATCTATACACATCTCTTATGGTAGGGGCACGCCATCTAGACGCGTTCACAACACGAAAAATAAAGCATATCAAAAGTAGAAAAACACACCAACTTGCCACCATTCAAAGTAGCTCAGTAAATGACATGTAAGTTTGATTTTGGAGACTATTATAATCTGAGTTCCATATTCTAATACGATATCAGCTTATCAGCCATACAACGGAGGCTACAACGGAGGTGATTACAACAGTGGTGACTACAACTCTGGTGGTTTTGACACCAACCAAGTGGGCAGCTCGCAAACCAAAACTCAACAGAAGTCTAGTTTGACACCAGTCACCATCAAGGAGATTATTGACTCTAAGACTGAAGTTCAGGATGGTGATTTTGTGGTTAACAACATGGAGTTGAACCAGGTCTGTTTTGTTGCAGTTATCAGAAACGTCATTGACAACACATCCAGTTTACAGGTCTCACTGGAAGATGGTACAGGTTCCATCGAAGTGCGTAAGTGGAATGATGAAAATGCACCAGAAACAGCCAATGAAATTTTCGTTCCACAGAAGTATGTTTACGTGACCGGGTCTGTCAAAGAATTTGGTGGCCACAAGAGTCTTCAGCATGCAACATTTCGTGAAGTTAGTGACTATAATGAAGTGATCTACCATCAATTGAGTGCTATAAATGCTTACTTTGAAGCCAAAGGTCTTCTGAGCGGCAGTACTGCAGGTACTATTGGCACGAAGGCCTCACAGAACAAGGAAGGGTTGTTTGTAAGTGATCATGCGGAAGGTGAAGGTAGCACCAGTGCCTCTGACAGAGTATTGGAATTCATCCAGGAAAATACACCATCAATGCCAGAGGGTGTTCCTGCGCAATTAATTGCTCAAAATCTTGGTTTGTTGGTGGATGATGTTGTCTTACACTGTGGTAAACTTACAGAGGATGGTAGAATTTACGCCGGTTATGATGAAAATGGGTACCTAGCTATCTAAGTGTATATGATCTATGAAATTGACACGCGTACAAGCGCTTTCACTTATTGTTTGTTAGGTACAGTACTTATAGAAACTGTCGACACCAAAGTTTGATGCAATATCTTGAAACATGTCCTATAAAGCCATTCATCTTTCGTTTACTCTAGGTTCGGATTTCTTTTTGGTAGCAAAAAAAAATGATTTCGCCCAGGATCGAACTGGGGACGTTCTGCGTGTTAAGCAGATGCCATGACCAACTAGACCACGAAACCATTTGCTGAAAATAAACTCTCAGGTCTTCCAAGTCAAAAGATGCTTAGACATAGCTTCAGATTTTGTCTTATGTTCAGCCAATCTTTTCACCTTGTGACGAGAAGTTCTTGTTTTTTCTTTGTAAATTGGACCTTCAATGATACTTCAAACGTTTACACCTTACAGAAGTAGGCCGAGATCAAGATCTTTGCTAGGACTCATTAATCACACTACAAGTCATTCTTTCCAAATGGACGTCATCTTCATTACTCTATAACTAGTCCTCTATAAATCTATAATTGTGTCCTCATATGAAGATTGAACACTTGGAAATAAAACTCATGAATGGATCATCAGAAAAGTCATATTGTGATATCAATCTCTCCATTCGGTGTTTCATCTCAAATTGGCTCCAGAAACTCAATAAGGAACTGGGCGTTTCAAATACTAAACTCTTAACACTGTGATACCTGTCATACTTCTTGCTAACAAATGACAAAACAAAATTGTACAAAACATGGAACCTCTGCACTTTCAAGTTCTGGAAATCAAAATGGACTGGCATTTGTGACTGTGATGAATGATGTCTTTCTCTGCCATGCTCTGTTTTGGGTGTATACGTTGAAGATCTTGAAAGAGCACCTGTGTGTTCCAGGCTTGAAGCAACAGAACTCTCTGATGAGAATGTGAGTTTTGGGAAGTACATTCGGACAATGGGATTGTGCTCCAGGTTTTTCAAATCATACAGGATCATCATCAGTGACTCCATATCCGGGTCAAATTGGGTGTTAATATGGAGATGGTGGAAGTTGTTGAGTTTGATTATAATAATGATGATTCTGATTATGAAATAGTTGATGTCGTCAAACAGGTTCAGATTCAAGATCTTTGACAACAGATAATCAAAACTCTCCATATGCTCATCATGAACTGTGGTGAACAGAGACGGGACGTCCTGCGACACCAGTGATGCATTCAGATCCAAAACCAACAATTCGAAATAATTCATCAAGTTCTCAAAGGTCTGATAACGTTCTTGGTGGATTCTTTTGTTTACAAAGGTGATGATCTGTTGTGCAGCAAAGGTTTGCTGGAACAAATCAACTCTATTTGTCTTCAAGCTGAACACCAAAGAGTTCAGGAGTAAAGTGAAATTGGAAATTGGATCTTCGTCTTTGCTAACTTGGCCACCTGTGCCCTGAAACGAATGCTCATTTTTCTCCAAGAATTCCACAAATCTCTGGAATTCCCATATGGTCAATTCGTTGTCGACGATAGTACTAGACAAACTGAGGCCTTGAGAGTGGTGGATGATTGAGTTTCTGTGTGAGTTGACAAAAAGGGTCTGTTCAAGAACTGGAGTGACAAAGTACGACAATACCTTGCTTAGAAAGTAATTTTTGTTAAATGGCTGTTGTTTCTCATTTGTGGATATGGAAATGCTCGGATGATAAGAAGGAGAGTCGGTATCAGACTTGTCACTCAATTCGACAACAGAAATAACCTTCAATGAATTCTTGGACTGTGCATCTGAAAAGGAATTGCTCTTTTTGGAAAGCTCCATAGCGTTTTTGATATCTAGATCACTCTCAAACAATTCTTCCATGGAGTGGTGTGCCTTCCAGTTTCTGTAGTTGTGATAGTTGTTCTTGTTATAAATCTTGTGGATTGTGTAGGATTGGTCAAGGAAGCGGATAGGAGATCTCCTGAACTTGGAAAATTTGGTATTACCACTAGTGATTGTCTTGAAGAAGTTTATTCTTCTGCCTCTTTGACAGATCTTGTTTGACTTTGTGCAATTGTTGCATTCAGGAAAGTTCTCATCGCACTTGATGTGTCTGGCACGGCAGGTGAGACAGCCATTTCTTGAACGAGACCCCTGATTGACTCTTGTATGTACCTTCTTTGACTGATGTTCGCACATAGTGGATCTGATTTGTGATGAGTGCCTCGGGCATATAAGGTTGGTCGATGGAAGGTGGGGTAGGCTGCCGATGCCAGATGCTGCACGATTTGTACTAGCTCAATTGGTCTTTGTCTCTGATAACAGAATGTACCCCTGAGCCCCTGGGAGGGCGGAGACAACTTTATATTTATATCAGAAGTACCATCTCCGCACAGATTTCCAGTTTTCTTTATGACATCTTTGTGCTACTCGCTCAGAGCTACTTTTTTGCGATGATCACTTCTATGCAGGCGTATGTAGCGAAGTTTTGAAAAGCCGACAGGGAAAATTTGAGAAATGAACAAGGAAAGCGGACTTAGAAATCTGAACTTGAGGAATTGCAGGACTAACTTAGCAGCATTTCAAGAAATCGAGGTTCACCTTATTTGGATATTGTTAATTAATACGGATTTAACATTTTTATTTTGGATGACATCAGGCATGCGTGCCTCAACACGGACAGCAGAATTGTAGTCCGCAATAGGCACCCCGCAAGTCAGCATTTGTTTAAACGTCTAAAATCTAAACATGCTAATTGGTTCTATCCAAGATACGTTTTTGTATCTGATTAGTTGAGCTCTACTTGCATAACTCAGAACTGTATAACTAGTCAAGATCTAGTGGCAGGTAAAGGGTTATTATTATGTTGATACTTCCCAATTCAAGAATCACCAATTACATTCCCATTAGTACGTCAAAGCAAAACTTCTTATGCCGATATCAGCATAGCATATTACAGCGAAAAACACCGTAGTATAACGCTAATGTTGCTTACCTTAGGTAATTAATTGTTTTTTCCTGTATATTTGTGTGAAGAGAGATTTCAATAGAATAAACCCGAATTCCGTCTTTTTGGGTGGTCTCCATAAATTATGCAATAACTCAGGTACAGTGCTGTATACAACATTTCTCAGCAGCTTAAACACATCAATATTTCCTTGTGTTCTCCGCTTTAACAAGAACGTCAGAGTCATCAGGTAGTGCCATAGTTGAAGTGTGGCAGTTTGACATGCTCCCTTTTCTGACCTTCACACGTATCAGCACGAGTCGTGTCCAGCCTCTTTTGAAGTTCATGGATGCAGCAACTATCCTCTCCAACTTTTGCTATACGAAATTGACACTTCAATGAACTGGTTAACTGGTTTTGATCGAGGAATCATCGGGATTTGGTGTTTAACGTCAAATGTTGGGAGACGCACAATTACTGACTAGCACGTTGGAGGATCCTCGGATCCTGACTGGCTGCATAAATTTCAACAATACATGTTCTTGCACCACATGCAGCTTCAGAAAGGTGGGGAAGCTGCCACATGAACCATCTGAGATCTAATGCAACAAGCTCCGTATAAATCGATTATTTCACCAGTGATCTTTTCTGAATTACAAACTGCGTTGATGGAGGCCGCTCAGCTAGGGGTGTTCACTCTTCAAATGAAGAGAGTTCAATTACAATAAAATTTAAAATTCCTGTTTTGAAAGTTGACAGGAACGAGTGATAAGATCAACTATCAGATATCGAGATTTTCTACTGCTAAACCAGCGTGCTTTGAACGATTGATTGATGAAGATGCATGTGTACCTTGAATTCAACCTACGAACTTGCACTGCCAAGGGTTTAGTCTCACTCACTCTCGACTTATAAACAGTGCCAATCTGCTGATGATCACCTAAACAGAATTATGAGCCGCTATCACATCTTGAAGGCTCATGAGTTTCAACTTATGATAATCTGAGAAGGGCAAGAAGAGATGGCACTGCCCCAGATCAGTTGATCTAGTCACATTAGTGCTTACCAACGGGTATATATTGGATGGTTTATCCTAAATTTAGAGGCACTACAGCTAAACAACCCTTAATTGGCTGGCTCATGCAAAAAATTGGAAATATCATCGATGTCTAGAATCAGGGTGCATGACCTTAGCCTCTATCATACATCACAGGTTTCAGGCCTGTTGGTGCCACAGTTGATTCATGAACGTAACTTAAGATAGGAATTTACCAATATATCTCTTTTACATCACTATCCCAAAGAGGTTAATGATTGAGCTGCCTAGGCCCTAGGGTCAGGACTATGTACTCCATTACGCAGGAAGGGTATTGTTCTTGACCAGAATTGGGAACTTTTTCTTGTCAACCTCTAGAAACGGATTTCGGGAATATAGTTAGAAGTTTGCATACTTATGAATCCGATTTCCGTGTGGAGAATCGAGTTACGAGGCTTAGGGTCGGAACTCGGTTCAGGCTAACCGGTGAGAAATAAATTTTGGTTTAGGAGAGGGTGAGTTGGGGCGTCCATAATCATCTACAGTTGAATCATGTCATACAATGGTATTGGTCTCCAGACCGCAAAGGGGTCATCCACAAATGGATTTATTCAAAAGAACTATACGAAGAACAGGGAATCATCGTATTCACGGAGGCTGAAGATCAAAAAAGACGAAGAGAAGAGAAAGAACAAACAACTTGTAGAAGGTTTGAACAACGTTAAGGACGAAGAGCTACAGAAGCACCAAGATAAGCGCAAGATTGAACTGAAGGTCAGTGAGTACAGGGACAGTTTAGAGGATTTGGGTGAGCTGGACGATGATGAAATCGAGTGGAAGTGCAAGGAGTTTCGAAAGGCATTGTTGAGGCCACAAGAGATCCTGTCGTCATACACAAAGAGAGAAGACAGAATGAACGAAGATCCCACTTTAGCAGAGAAAGAGTCTGATGATACAAGGTTCAGATAGTCATTGTTCATTAGCAATTGTCTAGTTGTTAGATTTGAGTCAAAGCTAGTGCCACAGGCATATAGCAAGTGTCTAGTGGTTTCAACATCAATAGCAGTGGAAAAGTCATATGTCCAGCACACATCCACTAGAGACGGATACGAACTCAAATGAACAAGATATTGTTAACAAGAATCCTTTTGTCGCTGATCTCCAGGTTCTTGATGTCCCATAGCAACATTCTGAGGTCGTTATAGAACCAGACATCCCTTTCAAATTTACCATTGATCATGTAAATCTTCATGTTCGCCTTGTATCTTGGGTAAGTGATGTATTTCTTGATTGAGCTGATGTCAAGACTCTTGTTGTCCAAGGTGGACATGATTTCAAACTTGATCAGTTTACCCTTGGTGTTTCTGATGATCTTGACAAAACTGAAGTCTTTGATACCAAAAAGGGAGCAGAGTTCAGAGTGGATGTTGTTCTTGTTGAAGTTCTCAAACTCAATGGTTTGTTGTTGGAAAGTGAGGCTCTCAAGACTCATTATGTTCATATTGCGTGAGTTGTTGAGAATGGCCTCAACTATGGTATTGTTGGTGTCCTTGACATCATACTCCTTGTAAGAACCTATGTTGTCATTGTCCAAACCAATGAAAGTCTCCGGAAAACTGTCTAGTAGTCTTACAGTATCACGGTCTCTTTGATTCAAAACAGTGGCAAGCAAGTTGTCAACTGTGGTGAAGAAGAGGAATCTGGCACATAGGGAATCATTGAATGGTCTTCCTTGTGGTTTAGCACTTGGACTTTTCTTGTGGATACGATGGGTTGTCTGAACAGGGACATAGTGCTTCTTCTTCGCCAGTTCAAGGGGCTCAAGATTCTCAATCTTGATGATGTATGGCTCAGGATTGATCGTTGGTGAATGCTGGATGTGTGATAGCTGTGAAGTCTGGGAGTTCGTGATGTCTTCATCGTCAATACAAAAGTCATCAGAGGAGAGTGATGAGACAGAAGAGGCTGGAGAAAGTGGAGGTGCCTCAATGTGATCGCTGTTGTTGCTATTGTTGTTGACGAGGTCGTCAATTCTGAGCACTGAGGAGTGGGTAGCAGACATCCTGTTATGGGTTGTAAGTTAAGGGGGTGCACTCTTTGTGGGGGAAGTGTCTGGACACAGTAATCAGGGTGGCGAACATTTCAAGGGGGGAGAAGTGGTTCCTTTATACTGAGAAAGTTGGGGTCACGGTCTTGTCCATTGAGGTTTGTCGGCCTCGTAGTCCATTTGTCCAGGAGTTTGTGGTGTGTTTGATGCAGTGTTGATGTTTTTATATCAGGATTTTATCCTAATGTGGAAGGTTTGATGTGCGCACCACTTGAAATAAGCAGACAATTAAATAAAGTTAGAAAGTTTGGACAGAGAACTGAGACTACCAGTGACAGTGTACATTGGAGACTGATTTGCATGGTCTAGGGTCTAGGTTAGGCAAATGTCGAGTTGTAGTCCTGTTGCACTATTAGACTAAGTTTATCTTGGGCCACACATGAGTCCAGACAAATTAGCGAACTAATGTGCAAGAAGGGACAAAAGATACAGAAGCAGAACTAGAACTTATCAAAAGCGGACTATAGTCCAGGCCCCAGGGACCAGACTACTATTATTGACTGTCCAATAATGAGATACAGGAAGATCTATGGAGAAATCAGTTTCGTTTTCAGTTGACCCCGTCTTAAAATATGAACTCCTTTTTGACCTGTGTTGTGCTGAAAAAAAAGGATGCGATCCACGTACTTTGAATTCTAAACAAACGTCCAAACCATCAAAGTAGCCCCAACATCAGAGAACCAATATGGCCAGATTCACCGAAAGAATCATCAGACTGGCCCTCATTTCGGTTTTCGTGGTTGGACTGATCATCTTCCTCTCCGGTTCACAGCCACAGAAGAACAAGAACCCAGTCACTAAATCACCACCACCATCGTCATACCATAAACCAAAGGCACAAGCTGGGGCTAACCTGACACCAGAGCAGAAGGAGCAATTGAAGAAGTTAGAGGACGCACAGAGAGAGAAGATCAATGAAGACGGATCCAGCGGTCAGCTGGCTCCACATGTGAGTGAGGGCGATGCGTCTCCATTTGGCGACGATTACAGAGGCTTAGCTGACGATGTGGACTACGTCCGTGAGAATGCCACATTTGTCTCCTTGGTGAGAAATGGTGAACTATGGGATATTGCAGATGCCATTAGATCGGTTGAGGACAGATTCAACCACAATTATCACTATGACTGGGTGTTTTTGAACGAGGAGGAGTTTACAGAGGAGTTCAAGATGGTGGTTACCACGCTGATTTCTGGCGAGGTCAAGTTTGGACTCATTCCAAAGGAGCACTGGGGATATCCTGAATTCATTGATGAGAACAAGGCCGCGCAGACCAGAGTGGACATGAGTGATATCATCTATGGTGATTCCGAGTCTTATAGACACATGTGCCGTTACCAATCTGGGTTTTTCTTTCAGGAAGAGGTGATGAAGCAGTACAAGTACTACTGGAGAGTTGAGCCAGGTACCAAGTTGCACTGTGATGTTAACTTTGACGTGTTCAGGTTCATGAGGGAGAACGATAAGGACTATGCTTTCACCATCACCATCAAGGAATTTGAAAAGACTATTCCAACCTTGTGGAAGACCACCAAGAAATTCATCGACGAGAATCCACAAGTCGTTGCCCATAACAACTTGATGAACTTTGTGTCTTCTGATGATGGCGAAACGTATAACTTGTGTCATTATTGGACCAACTTTGAAGTTGCCAACATGGACTTTTGGAGAGGCGAAAACTATCAGAAGTACTTTGAATATTTGGACAGATCAGGCGGGTTCTTCTACGAGAGATGGGGTGATGCTCCAGTTCACTCCATTGCTGCTTCATTGTTCTTGCCAGCGGACAGAGTTCACTTCTTTGAGGAGATTGGATACTACCATGGTCCTTATCACAATTGTCCAATCAACCCAGAACTTTACACCAAGAACAAATGTCTGTGTGATCAGAAGGAAGATTTCACTTGGAAGGACTACTCCTGTACCAGACGTTACTTTGACGTCTTGGGATTGGAGAAGCCAAAGGGTTGGGAGAAACATACTGGTTAAAATGATTTCCATTGTATATAGCTTAATTTCAAGATTTCATTATGCACTTCTTTACATCATAGTAGTACCTCACAGCCTCTATACAACAGGGGTATAAAATACTCCTCGAGCCAAACTGGTATGGGGTGGGATTGCCACTATCTGCGCATACGATTAATGAAATGGCATTAAGATCATTCTATCAGGTGAATTGTCAGTACAGAGATTTGAAGTGATTAAGGCTTGAGTCCGCAGATTGCACCTCAATCTACCAATAATAAACTTCATACAATTGTTGTATCATTCACATACAGTCTTTCCCCCAATCAATCATCGAGGATGATCACCTCCAACTCATCTACACGCTTGTCGCTAGCGGGAGACTTCTTGGTTGGCGCACCTGCACTCACCTGCTAAGGCAGAGCATGAACGAAGCCCATAGCCATAATCTCCTGTATCGCGGGCTCTTTTGGATGCACACTCCTACCCTCTCTGCTGTCAAACAGTGCGCTTAACATGCAAGCGTGACTCAATTTCAGCGACCCACTGCACGCTTGGAAGGAGTGGACAAGATGACATGTTCTCCTCAGTATGGATTTTTTTTGAATGTGTAAAGAGGGTGAAGATTGACTATTAGCGCTCCTGATTGAGTTGTTCTACCAATGGTACCGTTTCAGCTCTGTCAGCCTTTTTGTCTGGATATATCATATATGTTGGTTTAGTGGCCTCTGTGACTTAATTCCGACGAGAGCATCGTAGTGAGCTCCATGGAGGTTGAACGGGGTTACCATTGTGT